>NQII01006772.1:58175-109381 GCA_002778355.1 Clitarchus hookeri
AAAGTAACCAGGACCTGAAAAGTGCTCACTTTACTATGAACAGCCTATACACGGCTGTCACGTGGCATCGAGTAAGGTTAGCACAATGTTTACTAAAATAAAGTATTTTGATAACCTGGCACGTTATTTCTGTCTATTTGCAATACAAATATGCCTTCTTTGGTCCATTCGCTGTTACTTCTAAATTTTATGAAGCCCTGCTTAAGTTCTACTTTCAGCATATTCGTTCGCTTTATGCTAACAAAGCGTAACTAGTCCAGAAAATAACACCAAAGAGATATCACACCGCATTCGTGTGCACTAAGTTTAGTAATATTTTGCATGGGAACTATTTCTTACCGGGTACTACCAAAACACCTATTTTCTCCCTGTTTTAATTCCCATTTATTGCAAATAAAATATATATAAGTAACAGTTTTATTCAATTAAAAATGGGATACTTTTATCTTAAGAGAAGTACAAATCCCTCGAGATACGTGACATATTTAGGAAATAACCAAATACGTACTACATGATGTGTATTTTTTAAAGGTTTGATTCAAAAAGGTGTGAAGAAGCTGCTAATAGAATATATATATATGAAATTTCATTATTTATTAGTATAGCGCTAAGGTTCCCGTCCACCTGTCGATATTTTTAGCTTTTTAAGTACAAAAACAATGAAGCGATAAGGGCGATTATGGCACGCGCAACAAGTGCTCCTATTGCCGCAACGAGCAATGTTCCGAGCTGGTGTGCAAGCTTTCCATCGTACATTATTTTGAAGCACTTCAGCACGGCCAAAAACGACATTTTCAGAATTTTACTGCTATAAATATCCTAAGAGACTACCTACGAAATTAGTATAAGGGCCTGCACTGAACTTGGCTAACAGACTTTCCTCCAATAAAATGATAGGGTCATCGCTTAAAGTTCCATTGTAATTGTGTACGATGGAAAGCTTGCACACCATCTCGGAGCATTGCTCGTTGAGGCAACGGANCTTAAAGTTCCATTGTAATTGTGTACGATGGAAAGCTTGCACACCATCTCGGAGCATTGCTCGTTGAGGCAACGGTGCACTTGATGCGCGTGCCATAATCGCCCTTATCGCTTCATTGCTTTTGTACTTAAAAAGCTAAAAATATCGACAGGTGGACGGGNTGCGCGTGCCATAATCGCCCTTATCGCTTCATTGCTTTTGTACTTAAAAAGCTAAAAATATCGACAGGTGGACGGGAACCTTAACGCTATGCTGTAAATAATCCATTGGTGAAATATGGCCCTATATTGCCTATATCTTCAGCGATCATACGACGGAGACCACGTATAGCGAATGAGCGAGTGAGATATTTGAGCAGCGCTTAATAGCTGATATATTAGGCGGCTGTTGGAGAGAGGGGGCGAAGTGAGGTAGAGACGGAGCAGCGGCGGAATGCAATGTTGAGAAAGACGGGAGTACCTCGAGAAAATCTACTTTACAACGGCAACGTCTACTGCGTTTCCCACATAGGAAAATACGGGTTTGATCTCCTCGAGAAACAAACCCGGTTCGCCGTGGCCTGGAAACTACATTATCGCGACCCCGAGGCCAAGGATAGCACTTTCGTACGCATTTGTGTATGAGTGCGTGTAACAAGACTCGTTTTATTACCTCTCTGGCTCATTTACGATCATCTTCAATAANAACGTCTACCGCGTTTCCCACGTAGGAAAATACGGGTTTGATCTCCTCGAGAAACAAACCCGGTTCGCCGTGGCCTGGAAACTACAGTATCGCGACCCCGAGGCCAAGGATAGCACTTTCGTACGCATTTGTGTATGAGTGCGTGTAACAAGACTCGTTTTATTACCTCTCTGGCTCATTTACGATCATCTTCAATCAATTACGAAATCATGTTCCTTATAAGTTCTTGATCATTTCGTACTTCGTATCCCAGGTCTAAAGATAATGCATTCTGTAATTTTAGAATTATATTTGAGTCGAGATGTAGGCGAGGCGTCATACTGTGGAAAATGAATACGCTTTAAGTGAATTTATTAATACAAATGCATCAGCACTAAATGTAAATTAATGAAAAACCCGCCTCTGCTAATTAATTATTATTTTATAGTTACCACTGATATGACCCTGTCATGTTACTACTTAACATTAGTTGCTCTTAACCTGAGAACTTACATTCTTCTTATTTATTTTTATAACACCACATCTCCTTAAATTTTCTTTAACTGATTCTTTTCGGTTCATAACAATTTTATGTGTTCATCCCCTACGTAATCACATCAAATACGTCATTTATCCTTCATTATATCGTCAGAACGAACTTCGGGGTTCACATTACTATGTATAGGCTGTTCACGGTAAACTGGTCACTTTTGAAAGCCCTGATTAAGATCAACTTGCATGCATATTGTGTATTCTTCCACCATATGTAACATTAACATCGCAATGGGCCTGATCACTTTATTCATGCGTCAGCCAAGTTAAACAGTGAAATTATTAGACAAAGTAAACATTTTAAAAATTTGCTTCTTCCTACACTTATGCGGATAAAAAAAACAGAAAGTAAAATAAATAATTTTAGTATTCACGAATACTAAACTTTATAATACTATACTAAACCAATAACTTGGAATTCGAAGTTTAAGACGTAGAACTACTTTCCATCAGCCATTACTGTCTTTACTCGGCACATGCCAATTATGATGCCCTTCAAAATATATGCAGTTGAGGGGCAGAGACATTTCGTTAAGGTTGATTTCCAAAGTGCCCAATTAATTGTGAACAGCGTACAGAAATCGTGCAGGAGAACTAGAAGACTCGAGCGTCTTCTTCCTCGCCCGGCTTTGCGCTGTCAATGCAATGCGCCTGTCACGACTCTTGACACTGCATACCCACATCGTTAAATATATCGACACACACACACACACACACAAACGGACGCCCTCTTCAGGACCCTGCAGCGGTGTGACGCGAACGCGGTAACAAGGCATCGCTACGAGCGGTATGATTGGCCGAGGGAAACGGTGGCAGCCGAGCCCTAAAGCCCCTAACAAGGGTCTTCAGACGACCTCACTCTCCCGAGGAGTGCAGTCGACACGTGTAAACGAACCCTGAGGGTTGCGATGCTGGAGGCACGGGACGGGATCGAATCACCATCGTGACAGGCTGGCAACCCCGCTGAAAGGAAGTGCTATTGAATCAGTAAGTTATGTGTCAAAATATCCCTTCCGCTTTCCCATGCTCCCAACTCACCCTCTTCAGATCATTCATCATCATTTCGTTAGTGATAGATGTATCCCCTACTTAAACTTTTATAAAAATCACCCCATGTATTATTATATTTATCTTAAAATTAATTAAGACGTTGACTATCAGTCACCATTGTTAAATTTTATATAAATGATTTCGTTTATCTTATTTGTGCTTCCCAAAACACTAAAATTGTGATTTTGGCATGACGATATTAAAATAATATGGGGTCTAAAAAATTGTATGCGAGGAAACGGTGCTTGCAACTGATGTCCACAAACAAGTTGAACCGTATTTTGTACAAATATAAAATGACGAAATTTTTGGTGAGTCCCCTTGAGCCATACCTATCAACCAGTTTAATATAACAACGTTTGTTTATAACTATTTACTAATATTTTTGGAGGGCTTGCAATGTTTATTTTCCCTCTATTTGTTAAGTTGACTTGTTATCTCAGATATTAAGGTAACGGTATAAAAGTGAATTGGGAAGTGTGTGTGAGTTCAATCGCGGTCACCCGTGGAGAAATTTTTATTTTGCCACTGTAAATTGCGCAATATAAATAGTACTATCGTCAATATGTTTATTTCTCGCAATTATTTGTCTAAATTTAATGAAAACCATATTTAATTCGCCGATACCGTTGGCCGTCGCTTATTCAATCAGTGAAATTGTTTCACGTCTCTAATTCAATCAGTGAAATTTTTTCACTGAAACAATCCGTGGTTTTTCACTGATTCTAAGTGGAGCCATTTTCACTGATTCTAGTAGTTGAATTTCACTGCGAATCAGTGGTTTTACACTTATTAGAATTTAGAGTGTAAATGTTAAGCTGTTTAAAAACTAGTTTGTTAAAGAAAATTAATCTCAAAATACTGGTATTTGTTCCTAGTAACGTACGATAGTAAAAGTAGAAACATATTTCCAATTTCAGGTGACAATAGAGAACATTTAGGTTACATATTACCAGTTACAAACATAAAGCATTGTCTCCAGATTTCCTTTCCCTGCCCCAAAATCCTCCACTCCCAATCTTTCTCTCTCTCTCTCTCTCTCTCTCTCTCTCTCTCTCTCTCTGCGTCTCTCTTTATAGCCAAGCCATTGTCTTTGTAATGTCATATGGCAATGTCCTACTATTTGGATGATGATATGAAATTCATATATTTTTGTGAGTGAATAAATCTCGGACCAAAATTTCAATTATTAATAATTTGTTTAAAAAAAATTACGACTTGGTCCGTATGTGTTTTAGTAAATTTTATAAGGAAATGCCACGCCCTCAGCTTGGTCTTAGAATGTAAGACTTAATACATTTATTAAATGTTTTCATCATTCAGGGTGTGATTGGTACGTATCTTTGGCCACAAGCAAATCTGAACTTAGTCACCATATGGTGATCAACATATGATGGCTCAGTATTTTCTGCGCATATTTTTTTTCTCTTTCGCTAAAGCGCGTATGCCAAAGCGAGCCAAGTAGAAGGTCAAGGGTATTTCAGTACGTGAACAATATTTAAAAAAAAAAACGTTTAATTTTCGAGAATTGATTTTTAAACTTGTCCAAATAAAAAACGATTTTAAAACAATTAATAAAACTATGTCATCTAAGAAATATTTTTTTGTATTAATGCTGTATAATAACAGATTAGAATTTCTGCTCTTTGTATATTGGTGCAGACGATATACTATTTCGCCTTGGGCACTGCCTGTAAGACGCAGGGTGTCAGTTAGAATGACAAGGGAGAGTAACAGAAATAGTAACAAATAAAGACTGCCTTGCTTTAGTCTCGATGGTGTGATGCTTGACACACGATGTGTCATAGCCATCTGACAAGCGCGTTACTCCCGTAATTACGTACGCTGCTTCATTCATCACCGCTCGGGGCGTCCGAGAAACGAAGATAAGCCGCGAGCTCTCCTTCTTCTTCTTTTTTTTTTTTTAATAACGGAGCGATAGTCCCGTCACGACGTAATCTCATCTTGTCTCCCAGCCGGATCCTTCCTGTCCAGGATGCGAGGGAGAGAACATCGCTTCCTCGCCGCGAAGGGGAGGATTTCTCGCTGCGTCGTAATAACTGGATACCACGTGACCTGGGCAACAACACTGGACCACCGAGCCGAGGATTGTAGATCATGGACTGCGACGCCGTTCCGACATCCGACAAGACGTTATCCGTCGCCGGGGGTGGATCGGTAGAGAGAGGCCTATGAGTTTCTTTCCTTCTGAGAGTTGTCACCTACCAGGTACAGTGTCCAGCCTGGAATAAATCAACTCGGAAGTCAGCAATCGTGCAAATATAAATATCGCAGTAAATGTATGTGGCGGGGTTTAGGTTAAGACTGTTGAACCGAAAATTATCTTCACCAAGTATTATGTCTCACAGAATAGCTGTTTTGACACTTCTTATCGTAGTATTGGGGAAAGCTAATCAAAAAATTTGGCGATTTTTCATGGTTGATCCAAGTAACTCAGGCCAATTAGTTAAAAGTTTAATAAAAGTGTTAGGACCTGATGAACACGTGAAAAACAGCAGATTCAATCCTCATAAGGGATGAAGTATAAATTTTTTAAATGTCAACTGCTTTTTTAGTTTTTTTGGTAAGTAATAAGCCTAACGATTATAAATTAGGTTTTCAACGTGTAATCTGCAATATCATTAGTGGGCTATAATTTATCAACCGTATCCCAGTAATAATCATTATTAATTTAAAACATAATTAAGAAAAAATNTCATTAGTGGGCTATAATTTATCAACCGTATCCCAGTAATAATCATTATTAATTTAAAACATAATTAAGAAAAAATGTATGCTCATGTAGTAATCGTTATTACTGTATGCATATCTCCAAACTGCTGGGTATTAAAATTGCAACANAAAAAATGTATGCTCATGTAGTAATCGTTATTACTGTATGCATATCTCCAAACTGCTGGGTATTAAAATTGCAACACCAAGGAAGCATCTGGAGGACCACACATTGAGGTATTGTGTAAAGCAGAGTAAGATAATAAGATAAGGACGTGATTATGGTCTATTCGCGGTTTCTCCACTCTTTTCCAANATTGTGTAAAGCAGAGTAAGATAATAAGATAAGGACGTGATTATGGTCTATTCGCGGTTTCTCCACTCTTTTCCAGCTAAACGTTTGAAATATCACCCTATGTATGTGTTTGATTGTTTCCTAATTATTCAATAGATCACAAGGTTTTTTATACTTGTATTAACATAAAAGTGCCTATTTTTATTAAATTGAACTTTTAATCTAATTCCTTCTAAAAATTATATTTAAATTATAGTATGAATAAAAATAGACAGAAAATAGGTGTGTTGGTAAGAAATAGTTCTTATGCAAAATNTTATATTTAAATTATAGTATGAATAAAAATAGACAGAAAATAGGTGTGTTGGTAAGAAATAGTTCTTATGCAAAATATTACTGCACGGAGTGCGCACAAATGTGGTGCGTTTGTCCCTTTGGTGTAATTTTCTTGAGTTAGTGAAAATTTATTTGGATGAGGTGGAGGAATATCCTGGAAGTATAACATAAGCAGGGCTTCAGGAAAGTTGGAAGTAACCATGAATGTGTTATAGTTGTTCAGCCAAGTGGTGCAGCACGCACACCAATGGCGACACTGATAAGCGAGTGTACGAGTGGAGGTCGAAGAAATCGCTGTTTCCCCGCCGCTCGTGTGCGCAGGCGGAGTGAGCATGCCGAGTCGAAGAAACACGAAAAACCACACAAACAGGTGTCCAACTTTGAGCGCGGGAGAATCGTGGCCTATCGAGGTTGTGGATTATCCTACCGCGGAATTGGTTCCGGCGTTTGGGTGAATTTCAACCGCAGTTGAGAGTGTCGGGCGTGGTCTGTGGGTCGAGGAGGGACGGGGTGAGCGAGGTGCACGAAGCCAGCAGCCCCGTCTCGCCAACGAGCGCGAGTGAAGACATCTGGTGCGCGTGGCGATCACGGACCGCACAGCCACGTCAAACGCCCTCGCTCAGGAGTTCAAGCACTTCAGTATGTGTCTGCAGGCACAGCTCGTCGCTGTCCGCAGCAACGTGGGGTCACGTCCGGGCGCCCATTACCGCGACTGTCCTCCACAAGCGTCATCGGCTGCGATTGTACGTGAAACGCCGAGCCTGGAGGGACGAATGACATGCCATCGTCTTTCTAGACGAATCCCGCTTCTGCTTGCAGCACCGCAATGGTCGCATCCGTGCCTGGTGGAACCTTGGCTCACGCCCGACCGAGTCCTGCAATGTGCACCATCGTACCTGCCCGGTACCTGGAGTTACGATATAGGATGCCATCGGATCCCGGTCCATCTAGCGCCTAGCCCACGTCTCTGGTGCACTGACCAGCAACCGTTACATCGCAGAGGTTTTGGAGCCTGTTGTCGGGTCTTCAAGGTCAGTCTAAGGCCCTGTAACTACAGGATAATGCGCGACCGCGCGTGGAACACATCTTCCGACCGTTCCTGGATGACCACTATGTCACGCTGCTTCCTTGGCCTGCGCGTTCACCGGATCTTTCACCCATCGAAAACGCGTGGTCCGTGGTCGTACGATGACTGGCCTGCCACAGGACACCTGCAGCCACAGCGGATGAACTGTGGGCATGCATCGAAGCAGCATGGGCGGATATCCAAAGTCTCTTCCTCCCAATGCGGCATCGTGCAGCAGCGGTTATTGCCGCCCGTGGGGGGGGCCAAGAAGTACTAATTTTCCAGTGTTATATACGTCATACCAAGATGCAAAAGTAATCATGTCACGTGTGTATGGTAGATATTTTTTCCAATAAATCTGGTTGTAATTATTAATGTCCTTCTTGGTGCCTTAATAGCAAGCGGACTAATATAAAAATTCGCACTTACAACTTGCTTGGTAGAGAATTATTTCTTACTCGCTAATATTTCGAGAATAGATGAGAATGCCACAAAATTTACTTAATTCACCTAACAGCAAGTCATGCGTAATTCGGCTTTAAACCTTGAATTTTCCCTTTTGAAATAATTGTCCTATACGGTGAAGTTATGGACAGCATCAATACTGTGATGATAGAATTTATATTAGCCAGAACTGACGCAAATGAAGCGTTCTCAAAATCACCACATTATCACTGTACACACTTCAGGTGAAAACCTACAATGGTATAACTAAAGGTCCATGCATGGGCGTAGCAAGATCTAGTTCAGCGGCGAGGGTGATTCATCATCCGTTCTTCACCACGACGGGATGAAAGAAAAATTGGTATAGACCAAATTGTCGAGAGGAATTACGTACTTTGGGGCACGGCGATCGGGTGGCTAGCGTGCTGTCCACACAAGGCGATGTGGGTTCGATTCCCGGTGGATCCACGCCCCACTTTTTCCACGTAGAGAGACGTGGCAGACGTAACCGTTTTAACCGGAAGGTTTTCTCGTGGTGCTCCCGATTTCCTTTGCGTATACATTCCGTCGGTGCTCCATCACCGTTTCACTTCACCTCAGTGGATGCTAGAGATTTATAACTCGGTGGGAAAGAATAAGTTTTCGATGAGCTATGCTACGGCAGTGCCTTTGAGAAATGCTGGGTTTAACCGAATGTTAACCCGTACCGTGGCCCTATCAGGCGATCATGAAAGTCATGTTTATTTTTTACAATTTTGTTTGAATAAACTTTCACAAAATACTTGCCTATTTGTGAGTTTCTGGAAACTTAGCTGTTTTGGAAATGTGTTCCTATTTTGTAAAATATAATCAATTAATGTTGTAAAAACATCTTAAGAATTTTTTAAACTAAAATATCTACATGCAGTTAAGGCCTAACATTGAGTACAATTTTTATAGTGCTTATTGTGTTCTTTAAACGTGTTTCCTGCATATAGTCTAATCGCGGTTTCTTCACACTTTTTGAACCATAACATTTGAAAAATTACACCATCACACGTGTATGGTTGTTTCCTAAATGTGCCATGAATCACGAGCATTTTACACTTCTGTTAATATAAAATACCTCATTTTTGTTCAATTGGATTTTTACTTATATTTGATCTATAAATTACAACATTTCGCTTATAATTAATATGAATAAAAACAGTGTGAAAATACGTGTAAATGGTTCTTATGTAAAATATTATTACACCGAGTACACAAGAATCCGGTGTGTTGTACCTTTGGTGCAATTTTCTAGACATGGGCTTTGTTTGAGTGAGGAGGAGGAGGAATATCCTGAAAGTAGAACTTCAACAGGGCTTCAGAAAAGTTGGAAGTAACCGTGAATGGACTACAGTTTGGTTATCGTGGCTAATTCATGATCGCTGCTGGTAGACTCTCCTGGCAGAAAGCCGCATCCAACGTTGAGTCCGACCTCGCACAGAGCTCCGCAGATGAATCATCCTGGAAAACCTGTTTCTTGCAACTGTTGTCGAGGGAAGACTGAAATACAGTCGGAGGCTGCGGTAGATGACGCACCAGACGACAACGTTGCCACACGTACTCCCTTCACACGTGGCAGAGCGGTGGCATGTTTCGTAATCGTGTCCGCTGTTGGTCACGGGCATTACTCAAATATGCACGCTGGCAATTCATCTGGAACTGCTTCTCGGCGTAACTAAGCCATTACGTATTTCTGAAAAATATTTCTTACGCGTTATGGGAAAAACTTACTGTTGTTTATCGCTACAAAATAAAACAGATTATTGTATCTGTGGATTTTGAGGTTGCGCTGTAAACACCACCTGATACAAATAGCTCCCCTCGGTCCCTGTTGTTGATCATGGTTACAAAACATTTTTCCGCATTTAACCACTGTGCCGTTTCTTTCGATTAGACTTCCATGGATGTGTGCGCTTAATCCACACGCACTCGTGACAAAGATGTAGAACAGCTGAAAAGTAGTATACAGCCTCCGGATGAATGATTCTGCGAACTCCGGGTCTTTAACTTAATGTTTAGGAGCTTGCTATTATAACGAGAGTAAATCGTCTTTGGAGGTTCTGTTAGTAACTACGCTACACGAAGTTAAAACTTTTTAATCCTTTTTTTTATATCGATAAATGAGATATAATGTTCCTTTTAGTTTAAGTGTTCACACTTAGTGCTTAAAACTCACCGTAAATTGCCACTCTCCTCTTTCGGATGGTATCCACTACGCTATAGGCTATGCCGTCGTCTTATCAATATTTATGGTGTACACCCCNTTCATATCGATAAATGAGATATAATGTTCCTTTTAGTTTTAAGTGTTCACACTTAGTGCTTAAAACTCACCGTAAATTGGCACTCTCCTCTTTCGGATGGTATCCACTACGCTATAGGCTATGCCGTCGTCTTATCAATATTTATGGTGTACACCCNCACTCTCCTCTTTCGGATGGTATCCACTACGCTATAGGCTATGCCGTCGTCTTATCAATATTTATGGTGTACACCCCTCGACACAGAAAACTCACTTTACGCCGTCTTCATGGAAGAAATGTTTGTTTAACTTGGTAATATCTTCACAGTATGTGTCAAGTATTCTTGTAGGTTTGCGTTATTCGAAAATTCAAATTTCCTGTCTTACAACATTAGGGAAAGAAGCGAATTGTGTATACGAAGTGTATTTTTCAACTTTGCATCAGTTTTAACTTAAGGCAAAAGTCGGCTGACTACAGATACTTGTGCCCTTAATCTGCGTAGGCGAACTCCATAAAAGTCATGTCAGTTTTTATTCCTACATGCTCAATTTTAGTCAAAACAGTTATATTGGCTATCGCTTCTATACATGTTATAGATTACATCGCACTACCTTTAAAATTCGTTCAATGTTATGTACAAACCGCAGATCTAGCTTTATCATAGATTAATAAATTCACAGCTCGAGTGTTGAGGTGTATTAGCAGAAAAGCACATGTGTCCGTACAGGAATTACCTAATGCACCTGCCTATGAGGAGAGTTTCCGTTCTTCATGTATTGTTGGTCCAGTTGTTCTGCTTCTCAGGTCTACTCACTACTGAAATTTCCTTTAGAGACTAAGATTTTCTGTGTGAGTGTGTCACTGTTGTCTCGCCCATTAGACATGAGTTGGCTGCATTTAGGCCTCGGGCCATAAATAGTTTGCTTGATCTTGGTAAACACCTCAAAATTAAAATTAAATGCTTTGACAAACGCATTTTGGCTTAGTTGTAAATTACCTAGCCATTGTTCTCATGAAATAAGTATTTGCATTCTATTTCTTTTCTTCACCACCATAGTATACCATCCCCGATATTATATTGTGAATAATGACAGTCCAACTAAGAATTAAGAGTTGTATTTTGTTTCTGTTAATAAATATACAAGAATCTCGCTGAATTGCACTCTACTTCCATATTACTACTTTCATGCCAAACGAAAATGTTTCAACTACTTCATTATTTTTCAGGAATGGTCACAGTAAGTGCCAATCTTGGAAATTTTGCTTGAGGTAGGTCAATTAACAAAACCAGCAATTGGCGTGTAATTCATCAGTTCTGGGAGGAAGAATTTTAAAACACTCTAGACGTATTCTTATATCAGAGTATTTCTGAAGAACTTCCTCTTATAAAAGTGTCAAGTTACGGTTACTTTGCTGAATAATTATATTTTGCGGAATTTNTATTTCTGAAGAACTTCCTCTTATAAAAGTGTCAAGTTACGGTTACTTTGCTGAATAATTATATTTTGCGGAATTTATTTAGTCTTTACCGGGAAAAGCATACACAGGAATTTTATCGAAATAAGCCCAGTTGGATCGGTATTGCAAAAACAAATATGGATTACATGTGAATTAAAACTTACGAAAAGAGGTAAAATGCGTACATTTATTCCGTACAAAATAAGAGACAAACAAAAAAAAATGACCTGGAAGAGAAACCTCCGCAGAAAGAAAGACGATTTTCTTTTCTGGTCTTTTCCGGAGAACAGACGAACGTGACGAGATCTTGGCAGGATGCTATTTCAAAGGCAGGCGTGCCAACTTATCAGGGGCTATGGAAGCTCGAGGCGTAGGCACACCTTTTCTGTGTCCACCATTCCGGAGCCACTCGTCTTGTTTGGCNTATTTCTGAAGAACTTCCTCTTATAAAAGTGTCAAGTTACGGTTACTTTGCTGAATAATTATATTTTGCGGAATTATATATGACCTGGAAGAGAAACCTCCGCAGAAAGAAAGACGATCTTCTTTTCTGGTCTTTTCCGGAGAACAGACGGCACGTGACGAGATCTTGGCAGGATGCTATTTCAAAGGCAGGCGTGCCAACTTATCAGGGGCTATGGAAGCTCGAGGCGTAGGCACACCTTTTCTGTGTCCACCATTCCGTAGCCACTCGTCTTGTTTGGCGGGAAGTATCTCAATCCTCCCTCGGAACTATCTGGTGCATCTCGCGTCCCTCCATTCCCGGCCCCAAGCAGGGCATTGTCGCGGAGATAGGTTTGCGAGCTAGAGCGGTCTAAGGGACATTCTCCACTGACGCAGTGGAGGCTGGACGAGAGGACAATACAGAATGTCAGGTAATTCGCGAATAAGGACTGCACCAGACTAATCCGTGATCAAAAATAAGTAGAAAATACTCATTGGTAAAAAAAAAAAGCACAAGGCCCTTAGTTGACGATAAAAACTACATTAAAGTAAAGAAACGTCAGAACAGGTGTTCGAAGTTTGCTCCGGCCATAGTAATGCACTTTTCCGCACGTTGCATGCACGCAGCATGCACGGAGCTTGGCCGCGGTATGCTCCCATGACCATTGCCATGTCCCAGTACTCACAGCATGTGAACTCCGTNGCTGGACGAGAGGACAATACAGAATGTCAGGTAATTCGCGAATAAGGACTGCACCAGACTAATCCGTGATCAAAACTAAGTAGAAAATACTCATTGGTAAAAAAAAAAAAGCACAAGGCCCTTAGTTGACGATAAAAACTGCATTAAAGTAAAGAAACGTCAGAACAGGTGTTCGAAGTTTGCTCCGGCCATAGTAATGCACTTTTCCGCACGTTGCATGCACGGAGCTTGGCCGCGGTATGCTCCCATGACCATTGCCATGTCCCAGTACTCACAGCATGTGAACTCCGTNGCATGCACGGAGCTTGGCCGCGGTATGCTCCCATGACCATTGCCATGTCCCAGTACTCACAGCATGTGAACTCCGTGGCCTCATTGGCTCTGCTCGTTCCCTTGCCGGGTGCCTTACGACCGTCACATTGGTTGCAGCATTGCCACGTCACCTCACCTTTGTCTAACTGGAATACCACATGTTTGATTCAATGGTTTCTGGACCTCTCATGTAGTTTTTCTCGTAAACTAAGGGTCTTACGCATTTTTACCAAGGAGTATTTTTTACTTAGTTTTGATCACAAATTCACGTGGTGCAGTCCGTATCCGCGAATTACCTGACACACTGTATTTCCTACACAGGCGTGCGCACGGGGAGTGCCAGGTGTCCCCAGGCAAACACTAATGACAAGAATATTGTTCCGGTTTTAGGTTGAAATTTCTTTAATAAAAATGGTTTAGGTGTCAGGACAATCTTAACACGCGAAGTACCTACATGTGTATTTGTAATGTGTAGATATTTATACTGAACTTTAGAGTTTGTGCATATGAATGTAAATTTGGTTTTCATAGATTTAATCCGCAGACGGAATATTCTTGTTTTCTTGGAGTATGTTACTATATTGCTTTTTAAAAAATAAAACTACAAAAAATTTAAGTAATAGAATTAAACAATTATTGAAGTTATTGTATTTATGGTTTCATTTCACTTTACAAATTTTAAAACACATTTAAGTTTTTTATAAATAATTTAAGGGCTTTTTTATGAAATTTGGTTTGGCATAACTTTTCCTAACTACCATAAATATTTTAAACTTTAAAATAAAGAATTTCCTGAGTGAGAAAGGCCCGAACCCCAACTTTATAGGTGGTCATCGACAATTCTCTTTGAGCACTCCTTAATGATGAAAGATGCCCACGCCTATGATTTACAAGTAATAATTCACTTAGCAAACATCTTCGCGGACTCGCAAGACTGGGTGAAGCCTGTCTTTGCACTACTTTTATGCCAAATTTGGCCAAAAGCGCTTAAAAAGTATTCGAGATATCTAGATAAAACTTTGTGATTCAGTTACATAATCTTAGAAAATAGCGGTTATAAGAAGCTATAAAATAGTACATTTAATGCTTGAGAATGGTAATGTCAGCCAATCAAGTTTCGTTGGAATTGGCCTAAATGTTCGATAAATATCCCATATTAACCAAAAATATTTACAACCACCATTTTAAAAATAAACATCATAAATAATCAAATGGTAAAATTTACTGTGGCCTACCATAGAACCACTCGTGTACGAAATGTGTTGGTTATCAGTGAGGTATATCCGGTGATATTATCTAAAACATATATTTATTAATGCAACGCTGTCTTACAAAATGGTGTTTTAATTAAAGCACAAGTTTCTGGATTTAATGCTGACAGTAGANTTATTAATGCAACGCTGTCTTACAAAATGGTGTTTTAATTAAAGCACAAGTTTCTGGATTTAATGCTGACAGTAGAGAATTTCAACATAACAGTTGTGGTCAACATTGGTTGTAGGTTTTGTGGGATTTTATATGACCCCCAAAGAATTTTACGTCGCCGCCATTTTAAAAATACGCATTTGTCATGATCGAGAACTATAAAAATCAGGTCTCCCTCCTAAATGCTATAATGTATCGGTTTGGTGTACACTGCTGCGTGCACTCTCGCGCACATGCGTGCGAATCAGCAGATGATCTCGAACACTTACATTTTAAAGGAACTTAGGCTTGGAGGAAGCGGATCTGTGCGTTGCCAACATTATAAAAAGAGAGCGCTCTGAAGACATAACAAAATATCACTGAGAATTCCAAAGAATGCGTATGGTCAATACGCCTAGTTTTCCTTCCTGTGAAAAAGGGAAGTCACAGTTTTGATCCACTTGGAACGACTAAAATTCCGCTAGTGATTTTCATACCCTGTTTCACTCGAATGCTTGTGTGTTTCCTTACTGCGTCCCATTGATTTTACCTCATCACGATTATCCTCTGTTCACTGCAAGACAACAAAAGAATTATAAGGAAATATTGCATCACGCAGAATGTTTTCAGGATGGATAATTTAAAGACAATGCAGGTGAAAAAGTAGTTCTCATAACACAAATAATTTTTTTTAATTCACAAAATATTGAATTAGTCACGTCTTCACATTTACATTAGTAGCAATTGTGTTTTTACAAAAAAAAAAAAAAATATTGACGTTAGTACCAAAAATTAGCAGACCCTTCGTAGAAGTTCAGACGCGGTTCCTAATAATGGTAGGGGAAACTAGCTATGTAAAAACTCCGCAGGGCATGGTGGTCGCTTTTTATCTACCAAGACAAGGGAAACACTATCTTGATGTGGATTGAAACAATTGCATTGCCTATATTGTAAATTCCTAAAAATGTGTTTCACTGCGCAGGTGATATAATTGATAAGTACTGCGGTAGAGTAAAAATGTGGGCGTATCACAAATATAAACAATTTTTATCTCTCTTGTAAAATGCACAGAAAAAGTAATCTTGTAATGTTGCTAAACATTTCTGGAAACAAGTTACCAGAATTTGTTGGCTGTGTGGGGCTTGCGTTTTACATTACACGGTTTTTGCCCGAAAAGATGATTCCGGAAAAACTGGAAACGTAAATAAACGCAAAACTCATGTGCTGCGCTGTACTCGTGTTGAAAACACAACGTGGAATAAACACGAGTTATAAATTCCACAANACGCAAAACTCATGTGCTGCGCTGTACTCGTGTTGAAAACACAACGTGGAATAAACACGAGTTATAAATTCCACAAAACCTTTTTTAATAGGTGTGTTGAGATACTGTGCGCTTGTTTTTTGACACCATAAAATTGCAGTTTTAAGTTAAATACAAAAAATCATTCGAAATAAATGCGCTTAGGCAAAAATAATCATAGCGGTAGAAATCCGTGACCTCAGAAATAAGTGAAGCAATGCTATTCTTCAGGATAGTTTCTTGATAGAATTCCCAGGTGATAATAATAAACCAACAGAGGCCAGAAATATTGTAGAAAGGTACTGCTGCAGTGTTGTCATCTTTGATGTTATTATTTCTCAAAGAAGGCCTGCTTACAAGATGGAGTTGCATTGTATACTATTTCCATACCTATTAACATACGAGACTCGAGTATCAGTACGAATTGATATTTTTCGCAATTGAATAATTTGGTGGACGTTGTCGGCGGCGTGCGAGTTATTTTCCCGTATCTTCTACCACAACTTTCCATAGTAATACAAGTCTGTAATTTCTCACTTCGATCAGTCACTGAATGGAGATATATATATATATATACTGTCTTCAAAAGACAACTTTTAGAATAGATGGCGTATTTATCCACCAATGCATCAGCCCATGGTAGATCTGCATTCACCGTCACACTTTAAATGGACATGACGCATCGTAATACATGCAAACTGCAACTAAATTATCACGGATTTGGTTTTCAATGTCCTATAGATTTAGATATAAAAATGTGAAGCGGTCTTAAACGTATAAGCTGTCTCACAGTAAATTAAGCAGTTTTGAAATAAATTACTGAAAAAATGTCCTTGCCCATGATTGCACTGAGTTGCGTGATCCAAGTTAAGTTGGTAACGAAGCAGGAAAAATAGTTCCACGTCTTAACGTCATATTTAAAATAAAACGTCTAATTTTTTAACTGCTGAATTTATTAAATTTAGTTTATATTGGTTTTATGCAAGTAAAAATAAGAATCAGCGTATTGGTAANTTTTAACTGCTGAATTTATTAAATTTAGTTTATATTGGTTTTATGCAAGTAAAAATAAGAATCAGCGTATTGGTAATATGTTAAAATTCCTAACACATTTACAGTTGAACTTGATTATGCAGTGAGAGGTTTGAGCAATGCTAACTTTTACATACGGTGGAAGGATACAAAATGGGCAGAGAAATAGAACCTACACAGGGCTTTCAAAAGTGCTCAATTAACCGGGAATAACCTACTTATCCACACAACTTCCACATATCCCTTTGTTAATCGCTACGTTAATTAGCGTCTGTACGCGATAAAGTGAGCGCTTTTGAAACGAACCTTAGAAAAATGTCACTGCTCCTACCTGCATATATTTCAACGGGCGCACTGAGTGACATGCGCCCAGTAAAATTGATAACGATGGAGGGTAAGTAGTTTCATATTGTCGAATATAACGTGTTAGGCAACCATTTGTGATCAATTAAATTAGTTCTTTCGCCTCCTGTTTTTTTTTTTATGCACCAAAGTGCAAAAATTAGCAGATTTGTAAAATATTTACTTTTCCAATAATTTCACAGTTTCACTTGACCGACGCACGAATAAAGTGACGAGGCACATGGAAATGTTAATTTCACATAAGGCGGAAGAATACACAGCGTGCAAGCGATTAGATCTCAAGCAGGGTTTTCAAAAGTGCTCTACAATGGCAGGTTATAAAGATTTAAGTGAGGTTGAACGTAGTGTTATAGTCGGCGCACGAGAGGTGGGACGTAGCATCTCCGAGGTAGCGATAACATTTGGATGTTCGCGTACGACCATCTCACGAGTGTACCGTGAATATCGGGAATCCGGTAAAACATCACATCTTTGACATCGCTGCGGCTGGAAAAATATCGTGAAAGAACGGGACGAACGACGACTGACGAGAATCATTAAACGTGACAGACGTGCAACCCTTTCTCAAATTGGCGCAGATTGAATTTGTGGACTGCCCTGCAGTATTCATGGTGTGAATTGCCTCCTGCATACCTTCAGACATTAATCGAGTCCATGCCACGTCGTCTTGCGGCACTTCTNATGGTGTGAATTGCCTCCTGCATACCTTCAGACATTAATCGAGTCCATGCCACGTCGTCTTGCGGCACTTCTGCGGTGCTCGGGGGGCCCTACGCGATATTAGGCAGATGTACCAGTTTTTTTGGCTCTTCAGTGTATATCAACAGTTCAGTGGCTTGAACACTGCCACGTGATAACAATATAAAACTTTAGTGATTTTAAGTCCTTAAATTTGTAACAAGTCTTATAAAACAAATTCGGAAACACACACAAAAAAAANAAAACTTTAGTGATTTTAAGTCCTTAAATTTGTAACAAGTCTTATAAAACAAATTCGGAAACACACACAAAAAAAAATAACTTTGCGTGTGAGTTTTCAGTAATAAAACTAGTAATAGAAGCTCTGAGAAAACAGCAACGTTTTGNAAAAAAAATAACTTTGCGTGTGAGTTTTCAGTAATAAAACTAGTAATAGAAGCTCTGAGAAAACAGCAACGTTTTGCCTACAGAAATAATTTAGGCCAACTGCACGTAGAGCAGCAATATTCTTTAACAGTGTTAACAAGACAAACTTAAAAACGTAGGCTACCTGAAATATGATAAAAATTAATTAAACTGTAAATGTTCATGCATTTTCGAAAAAGTGTGTATTTATTGTTGTCAATGACGATGCACTCTAAACATGTGAGTGTGCACTAAATGAGCTGGCTTCCATATTAAATAAACTTAATACTAATGTGTGATCCTGTAACATGCCAAACTGAGAATATTAGGGCCTACTCAAACCAACCGCTTAGCTGGTAAGCACGTTTGTCCTTAACTGAACAATTAATTTATACATACGCCGTTGCAAGTGTAGGAATGTCGTTGTTGCAAGGGTGTATGTCCNGTCCTTAACTGAACAATTAATTTATACATACGCCGTTGCAAGTGTAGGAATGTCGTTGTTGCAAGGGTGTATGTCAAAGATAATGGTTCAGTTAATTACTCGCCTCCATCATCCAAAGATCGCGCTATGCCTCTCTCGTGATACAATAAAAGTGACATAAATTGATTCCAGTAAAAATGATACGTTACTTACCCAAGAAACAGACTTCCCTCAAGCTAAACGAACACGACTGCGAATATTTTTTTTTCCTAGCTTATACCTAGGTAACCGTATCACGTATCTTACTCTGCGAATGTTGGTATGGGCTGTTCACAGTAAACTGAGNCTAGCTTATACCTAGGTAACCGTATCACGTATCTTACTCTGCGAATGTTGGTATGGGCTGTTCACAGTAAACTGAGCACTTTTGGAAGCCCTGCTTAAGATCTACTTGCATCCACTTTGAGTATCCTTCAGCCATATGTAAAATTAACTTTGAAATAGGCCTGATCGCTTTAGTCATGCGTTGGCCAGGTGAAACTGTAGAATTATTATAAAAGTAAATATTTTACCAATTTTCTCATTCTTACACTTATATGCATTAAAAAAATACAAGAAAGCAAAATAATTTTTTTTTTTCAATATTTACAAATGTTTACTTAATAATTTTAATAGCGTGAAGATATGGAACTACTTTTCCCCCGTCGTTATCACCTTCACTGGACGCATGCCAGTCTACGTGTCCGTTAAAATGCTTTACATATACAGGTAGGGGCAGTGACATTTTCCAAAAGTTGCTCAGTTAACTGTGAGCATCCTATAATAAACGTTAATTAAGGATGAAAACTCTCAGATTTCGCACCCTTGGAAGAACTATATTTCCAAAAACAAATTGATTGAGTTCTCATACTGCAAACAGTTGANTCTCAGATTTCGCACCCTTGGAAGAACTATATTTCCAAAAACAAATTGATTGAGTTCTCATACTGCAAACAGTTGATTTAGTACTTGTCTCGTTTCTAAACAGACATTGAAGTATTCGATTGGCAATACTTTTAATTTACATTTCCCGGCCCGGAAGTGACAACTAAAATTTGTTCAGTTCCAGTAATTCTGCGTTTTTTTAAANCTCAGATTTCGCACCCTTGGAAGAACTATATTTCCAAAAACAAATTGATTGAGTTCTCATACTGCAAACAGTTGAACATGTTATTTTGTATTTTGCGATTTAGTACTTGTCTCGTTTCTAAACAGACATTGAAGTATTCGATTGGCAATGCTTTTAATTTACATTTCCCGGCCCGGAAGTGACAACTAAAATTTGTTCAGTTCCAGTAATTCTGCGTTTTTTTAAANCTTTTAATTTACATTTCCCGGCCCGGAAGTGACAACTAAAATTTGTTCAGTTCCAGTAATTCTGCGTTTTTTTAAACGTAAAAATACTTTTACAGTACTGTTCAGGAAATTGTTAATATTGTTTTTTCTCGAAATGGCAGGTTCTAGGAAGCTGCTTCAAATTCTTTGGTTCACATTTCCATTGCAGATAGAAGCAAGGATACCTCTCTGAATGAATTGAGCACTAAAAATGCAAGCGTTCAGTGGAAAATCATAAAATGTTACCCAACGGCAATAAATTATCACGGTGCGTGTAAAGTTACTACTAAATATGACATCTCGATTTTTTTTTCTCTCCGCCGTTCCACACAACGGATAAAGGCCGGTTTCACCAACAAAGTAAAATATTTTATCTCGATCAGTCAATATGTAATCTCGATTAAACCTGTAGTGCGTTCTGCTATGAACTTGAATTCTTTTTGTTTTTTATATTAAGCAACGTTAAATTTTAACCACTCCATTTCAGCCATTCAACAAAACTAATCTCGTTTAAATTGGAAAATATAATTACGGAAATGGAGCAGGCGCGGTAAAACATCGTATTTAGAAAGGATAATGATGATTTTAAATTGTACTTGTCATCGTCGAAAACAAAATATAAATAATTATTTTAACAACGCTTTAATATTAGGTGGAAATAGGTATTTTCGCAAAAAAATATGAATGTACAGTATGTAATTTTGGAGCTAACTGGAGATCGATTAGTGTGTCCTTCTGGGAGTACATATATTCGATAATTCTACGACGACTTTATGCAGATTTGTAGTTTCAATTACGTATAAACTTTTTTCTTTACATATATACGAAAGTTGTCACCACTCAAACGTATATGGGAATATAAATTTGCATTATGACTTCCTAGTTCAGGTTAATATTTGTCAATAAAATAAAAAAACAGTGGCACTTTTTTTAAACACTATTCTGAATATATGCAGTTAATTTCTATGATTTACGTAAATGGATTTTTGCAATCCTCGCTAGTTTATCAGAAACCCTCATAATGGGAAAGGTTCAACTGTACTCTGAAGTCATAGACTGGACGTAGTTAACAGTCGTAGAATAAAATATATTATCGAGCNGGGAAAGGTTCAACTGTACTCTGAAGTCATAGACTGGACGTAGTTAACAGTCGTAGAATAAAATATATTATCGAGAATGAAATAATTTCTAACCTGAAGTCTTATTGTAATCGAGGCGATAATACCAACCTCAGTGATAAGAACATGTTCACAAGATGGGTTAAGTGCAGAAAAGACGTGTACTAACTCCACTACGAGCAGCTTCCTCGGTGGTTTTGGCACATAGATCGTCAAGCTGAAGCAGAGAGTGATGGTCTGAAACCCTCGCACGTCCTGACTCAAGAATCTTGAAATTTCAATAGCGTAGAGGGTTTCGTCGATCCTGCGAGAAGAAATGCCCTTCCCTTATTTACATCTGCAACAGTTTCTGAACCTTAGATATGTTTTGAAAACCAACCCTCCAGATTCGGAAGTACGCTTTTTAGTTCAACGAGATGGGCACAAAGAGACAAAATAAGAAACTAAACGCGTTGCTCAGAGAAGCCGTAACGGGGAAAGAAATACCGTGGCCTGTATCGCAGAACCACCCCTGAATCGGCCTGAAGTGACCTCCGAAAATACGGGAAACCGAAATTGTAATGGCTGGGTCGTGAATAAAACCCATGGCTCTCCCTACTGCATGCCCCATGTGTTATAGGCACTTTTGAAATTAACCTTTGAAATCAATCACTGTCCGTTAACTGCATGTATGCTACTTACTGTATACTCTCTAAACTCAGGCTCCCAGTTAAGTGACTGAAGAGATTTGGGTGGCTCTTAACATCGAGGTCTTGAGAGACGACGAGGGTGAGGCGAAGTGAGTATGGAGCAGCGCCGGAATGCAAGGGCGGGGGAACCGGAAAATCTCCGAAGAAACCCACCGACCAGCGGCATCGTCCAGCACAATTCCCACATGCAAAAATTCCGGGAGATATCTCACCGGAAATCGAACCCGGTTCGCCTAGGTGGGAGGTGAGTAGTCTAACCACTACACCACCGCGACCCCGCTCCCAGTTAAGTTGGCAGCGAATTAAGTAAAATAGTGTCCAAGTCCAGACGTTGTACTGCGAGTGTAATTTTCAAACTTATGACAAATCACGTTTATTTCTGTTCTTTATATACACATTAGAGCACGAATTGGCACATTAGTACATAGATTAAAGCTGTGGTAAACAAATTATTCGTATTTCGCGCATGTTCCCAAGGCCTGCCCCAAAGGAACACAACTGTCAAAGTCACATGGTCAACAGTGATGAACGTGTTCGTTGATTTCTCCATTTTCAAAATAAAAGCACTTTTATATAAACAAAATACTCTTATCAATTAGGCATTAATCAAACTGCATTACAAATTAGTAAGGGGAAGTATACATACATCTCAAAGCATCAGTGTTCTAACCTCAAATCCAATCCAAGCCGTTTTTGCTAGATGTACTGGCAGAAAAGCAGTTCAATGTTGTGACACGGAGGCTGGTTGAGCACAACCAGAGATATCGGTCTACCTCATATTTAGTCTATGCATTAGTAACTCATTTAGATCCCTAGCAATTTAGTGTTTTCACTAGATTGACGCGTGAATGAAGTTATCAGTCCCATGGCAATATAAATATTACATA
The DNA here is from genome assembly GCA_002778355.1 of Clitarchus hookeri. NCBI lineage: Eukaryota > Metazoa > Arthropoda > Insecta > Phasmatodea > Phasmatidae > Clitarchus > Clitarchus hookeri. The sequence continues at coordinate 81,182 of NQII01006772.1, forward strand.
AGGCGGAAAGATTCAAAACTAGGAGTAAAGTAGATCTTAAGCAGGGCTTTCAAAAATGCTTCATTTATCGTAAACAACGTGAGCTATTACTGTAAATAGCCTATACTACCTAGCTGGGTAGGAGAAAAACATATCACTACACTGTAAACATACATAAAAAGAGGTAATATCATAAAATGTTACATAATAAACATTTCTAAATGTTTCTACTTTTACATTTATCTCGCTAATCGTATGGCATTTGCATATATTATTCCAGTTTTATGTCGGCTGATCGTAAGAAGAATATCGTTATAAGAGTGGCATCAATGAGGTTTTTTAAGAGTCCTCGTTGTCTCTAAGTTGAACAGTATTGTACGACATATGACAGTATTTTTTACGAAGTTCCGCTGTTAAACAGAAGATTGTCAAACATTCCCCATTTGTACAGAGTTTGCCTTGCTTCTGGCATGAACAGTTCTAACTCGGCTGAGGATCGTTTCTGGAGTATGCGTGGTTGGCTCTTTGTGAGCTGTTACATCCAGACAATAGTAATTCCGTCGTTTTCTCCATTCTTCCCATTAGTAGAACGTTTGTGGCGACTGCTGGGTTTAATTTCCCCTGATAAGTTTTCTAGGTTCAATGCTTTAAGTTTAGTTGATCGTAAACTGAACATTTTCTTGCTGATAAACTTAATTTTCGAGTTCTCGCGTTGTTGCATGTTGTCGAAGAACTGGGAGTTCTATGAAGNATTTTCTTGCTGATAAACTTAATTTTCGAGTTCTCGCGTTGTTGCATGTTGTCGAAGAACTGGGAGTTCTATGAAGGCTATCACTGGTAGTAATGGCGATGGGGTTGATTTACGAGTGCCAATCTACTTTCGTCATTGTATCATTCATATTGACAAACTGTAAAAACAATTTCAACAAACTTCCTGAACTGTAATAGAATTTTTTAACTCACACGCAGTGTGAAAAATTTACCATCTATAAGGCTGCAAATACAGAAATGCTATTATATAACCAGTTTGGAATACCACTACGCACTCCACTCTTTCCTGAACATACGTAGGAAAGTTACCATGGATACATGGGTAGAAACTTTTCCATTAATTATTAGAATGCACTGCCTTGTTCGCATAGCTACTCCTGCTCCTCATNGGATACATGGGTAGAAACTTTTCCATTAATTATTAGAATGCACTGCCTTGTTCGCATAGCTACTCCTGCTCCTCATAGGGCAACAGTATTCGGCAACCAAGTAGAAAAACCATTGTGCGGTTGTTTTTGGTCTATATTTGCACAGGCTACCCAGTTTGAGCCAGCCAGTCTTCTTATTAGACAAGTCCTAGTTTCAAGNGTTTTTGGTCTATATTTGCACAGGCTACCCAGTTTGAGCCAGCCAGTCTTCTTATTAGACAAGTCCTAGTTTCAAGCTTTTTCCCTGATATTAAAAGTGATCCATGTACGTTTAAGGCTTGCATGATTGTTACACCATTATATCTGCGGTTGAAATAATGCGTTAGGTTCTTTTATTACAGGACATGACATTAAATTCCGAACGTGCAAAGCAGGCGCTTAAATGAAATGAACGAACTTCTAAATTTTTTTTGGAAGGGGGGTGAGGGCAAAGTCTTTATGTTTATATAACTGGCCTAGTTTCTTCAGTTCTTTAGTGACTGTCTGTTCTCCATATTCAGATGTTTTGCTATGAAATGCTATCTATAGGTCGCCTGCACAGCTAAGCCTTAAGGAAACGGTGTCAGACACGTCGCTTGTAAATCAGTTAAAAATAGGTGGGAACAACGCTGATCCTTTTAGGAGTCCTTTTTTGATAATACAATATATAATTTTTGCCGTCCCAACGGTTACTGTTAAGTAGCTAATTTGGAGTATGCTTTCGAACAGTGACGTAGTCTTGTGAACTGGAAATGATTTTCTTCAGTTTATGTACCATTCCGACGACCCAAAAATAACTATAAGCTGCTGTCGCATCAATAAAGGACTCTGAGGTTTTCATTTTGTTCTGTTAAGGCCACTTCTTGCTAGCAGTAACTTTGCTTCTTTTTGAAGCCAACCTCATGTTCAGGAATTTCATTAAAAGTCCTTCCAGTACCTTGTGGCGGATTCTCAACATGGGGGCGTTTACTCGCCGGGCCGTCATTGAGTTTCTCTGGTCTGAGGACGTCAGAAATTTCTGCTATTTGTAACTGTTTAAGTTCTTCGTTTATTTTTGCATTTACAGTCTACCAAAAAGAGCGGCAGTGTAAATTAAAATCATTACCTACAGCAGCCAAGTCATTTTATGTACATACGCGTTTATTGCTAGGTACACCAACCAGCTCAACAAAGACGGTTTCAATTAAACCACAGTAATATATCAATTAATATTATCTTACATTAAATCAACGTTACAGCACCTAGGATGACGAGTCACATTTAAACGTAAAAAGTTGCGTACGTTCATTGATAACTTCTTCTGATGGATAGCCGTACATCTGATAACGATAAATAATTTGGGCACTAGACTACTTGTAGGCAAACAACTATTTCTTGTGAGGAAATAGTCTCGTACTTTTCCTAAACTTTTCTTTAAAACCACATTTCATAAAATGCAAAATGAACCATATTCGTGCTTAAGAACACAGCGTCCTTGAGAAAGAGAAAAAAAAAAGGGGGAGGGGCATAGCTCCGGTAATGTTGGTATATTTTCTATGCGGTTAACGTTTAGCTACAAAAACGAATTGTGGCAAAAACAGGGTTGAGCGAGATTACTTCCGGGTGAAATAGCGCAATGGTAAACTACTCGCGTTCGGGAGGACCGCATTCGGGAGGACTCGAGTTCGATTCCCGGTCCAGCCATCCTCATTTCGGTTTTGCAGGGTTTTCCGAAATACTTCAGGCGAGTGCTGGGATGACTCCTTCGTACGAGTTGGCCGAGTCGTTCCCTCTTTCCTGAAACAATAGTGTTCTGTTACGAAGGCATTGTTGTTGTTCGGACGCATTCAAAAAACCTAATGGAATAAAAATAAACAATCTCGCGTAACTTTGAGTTGTGGGAACAGTGGCGAAAAAAAATATTGCTTTGAAAAACGTAAGTTTGATATTTAGTAGATTTTTGTTATTCTCGTTTAGAATAAAAGTTAATCTTTTTTTCTGGACCATTCCCCCTACTCCCGCCCTTCCCATCCGCAAGTAGATAGCAGGCTCAAGTCAATGAATGCACAGTCGTTAAATAAAATTTGTGCGTACAAATGTGTTGCACAATTTATGAATTTTACATTGAAGTCTAACTGGAATTGATGTGATAATGCCGACCTGGGTGGCTATAACATGTTCGTAAAATATTAAAATGCAGAAAAGGCCCATATTCGTGCGCAGAGTGGATGCAGGGGGCGCAACTGCACTTCCTTCCCTCATAGCATCATTTCATTAGAAAAATAAAACAATCTTGCCAATTTCCTATTTCTACTAGATATTCTACAAGTTTAAAATGACCACTGGATTAAAAAGTATGTTTGGTATAGCATAGACGATTTGTGACATGTTTAAATGTATTCTTACTTTGCATTTCAATCTCGTAAATGTGGATCTTCATTCTGCGGTTTGCACCCCCTACCGCCCAATTACGTAACTCTGCGCGCGCCTGTAGAAAAGACGAGTAGTATGTGCTGTTCACTGTAAAGTGAGCACTTTTGAAGCCCTAGTAAATTTTTCCTTTCATCCATTTTTTAAAATCATTTTACCGCCTTTTTAAATAAGTTTTGCCATTTAAGTAACACAGACAGTGTATATATTCCACAGCACTCGGAAGTTAATGTTTGAGGCCAAAACAAAATATATTTATTGACTATTGTTCTAAATGAGAGGAAACTCCATCAATAGCAGGATCCTCGGTTGTCTTGCTGACAAGATCGCCACGCTCAAGCAGTGATAATGTCCAAATGGTGATAGTCTGAATTCCGTGTACGTCCAGATTCAGAAATTTTGACACCGAGTTGATCATTGAGATTTTCGAAGACCGACGTGATCAGCAGATTTTCTGAGATGCAGCACGGTATAATAAAAAAAACACGAGCAGTTTCATCAACTAACGATGTATCGTGTTCTCACATTCACAGAACGTATTGTCAAGCTGTAGATGATACTTCCGCCCAGCGACTTGTAGTTCAGGCAGGCTTTCGCAGAAATTCTGCCTGCCTCGTATAAATTTGCACAGTGGCATAACTTTCGTTGGCAACGCGTTCTGAGAGGAGGTGAGGTATAGATAAAGGTAGAATTTTACGACACACGGGTTGGACACAGAAATGCATAAGACAATGGATTTTTTGTATTATAGTGGGCCCCGAACCACCTGGTATATCTGCTCTCTGAAACATGAGTCATGCAGAGGGATAGGGCACGAGTAATCGCCGGTCCCTCCCATCTCATAAATATTGCGCCTTGAGAACATGGTCACCGAGGAACTGTGAAGGGGAGAATATAAAATATTTTGCTCACGTTCCCGTCTTCCGATTACATTTTCATCCTCACGTTCTCAGCGGCCGAGAGAAAGTGCATGGAATGCGTGAAACTTTCTTAAAGAAGTAACGCCACATCAAGTAACGAAAAACGCGAGAGACACGAATTCCAAAATATTACTTCGTGGGGACTAAGACATGCATTCTCCTCGCCGTAACAATGGCAGTTGGATATATGTCCCTCTTATACTCGAGCCGCCGACCAAAGGGAAAGGTTGCACAAGATTCGGAGGAAATGGAGTTAAGGAATGCATTTAAATTGAGGTTTAACAGACATCGCACTATCCATCAAGTTCTATCTCTATCGAGACGTTCCCCGTGGCATGGTTGTTACGGGGGGTTGGGGGGAGAGGGCGCCAGGATAAATGAAGAGGGAGGGCGGACAGTCGCGGAAGAAGCAGTAAAAGAAGACGTGGCAGAGAAAATAAGGAGGGACGGAGAATGGGAAGTTTTGTCGACCTGTAGACCAAGAATCTTGAGGAGCGAATAGAGGAAGGGATCGAGGGGCGAGAGGCGAGCCACCACCCCGAGAACAAGGGCTAAAGGGGGGGAAATGAAGTTTAGTGGAACAGCATTCGGAGCGGGCTGGAAGGAACGGGAGGATTATCCTTTCGCCTCAACACCTCCCCGGAAAGTGCGCACTTGTTAGCGAAGCCTCCCGCACTCACCAAGTGCTGTAATTTACCTCGTCGTTACACACATTTACCTCCGGTGTAGACGGGTGCTTTTGTCGCCTGGGACGACGCGAATATTTGGATACGTGTCTTACGAACTCCCATGCTCACACTGCCACCTGCGCACGACGCCAAACAGTGATCAAAGGCTGAGTAAAAATTAATTTTGTTCTTAGAGCTGTTCATTATTTTCAGTAATGTCTTTCTAAGAATAGATTTTAAGAATTTTTTTTATGTCCGAAGGCTAGACTCCGTTTTCTGTTTACTTCTTTGAGGGGTTCATGTTTTTGAATTTGAAACAGCTAAATCATTTGTAGGTATGAAGATTCATGTATACGATAAACAAAGGTACATAGCAATGTGAAGCATACACTTATCTATATAATTACACTGGTATTCTGTTCGCAACTTCGTCAGCGTGAACTACGGCAAGCAGCTATTAATAATCCTTTGGCGAAGGACCTTTTTCGACACCACATTCCTNACTTCGTCAGCGTGAACTACGGCAAGCAGCTATTAATAATCCTTTGGCGAAGGACCTTTTTCGACACCACATTCCTTAGGTGCCAGGCTCACCAGTTGCTAGGTCACGTAGAGCTGCCTATGTGAGCAGTTCCATCTCAAATATTTTCCTGCCGCCTTTAGCGACTGCACCTGGACATCACTCGTAGTCGTGACGAAACAGATCTTCAGGAGAGTTGCCTACGAAAACGCTGCAAGCTATTTCATTGCCTCGGTCATTTCATGCTCATGTTCCTGTGATACCCTTCTCAGCGTTTCCGCATTGCCCATGCATTGTCACTGTCGCTGTGGGGAACTAGTTTTTCTGTTGACTGAGTTTCAATNCTTCGTCAGCGTGAACTACGGCAAGCAGCTATTAATAATCCTTTGGCGAAGGACCTTTTTCGACACCACATTCCTCAGGTGCCAGGATCACCAGTTGCTAGGTCACGTAGAAGCTGCCTATGTGAGCAGTTCCATCTCAAGTCTTTTCCTGCCGCCTTTAGCGACTGCACCTGGACATCACTCGTAGTCGTGACGAAACAGATCTTCAGGAGAGTTGCCTACGAAAACGCTGCAAGCTATTTCATTGCCTCGGTCATTTCATGCTCATGTTCCTCAGCGTTTCCGCATTGCCCATGCATTGTCACTGTCGCTGTGGGGAACTAGTTTTTCTGTTGACTGAGTTTCAATGGGTTGCCCTTCAATTCGCTGAGAGCTTCTTATCGCCTTGAAGTCTTCCAGATTTACATGGAAAAAAAAAAGGTACTAGTTTCTGATCTTTTATTTATTTGAAAACTGCGAAAGTTAGTAAAACTACTCATTGATTTGTACGATATATGGTGGTTTTTAACAACACCTACGAACTCCGGCAGGTGATTCCTTACGAAAATACAAGACATAAACGTATGGACCTCTTAGGCCTATACATTAAGTGATTATTAAGGAGCTGAACGCCCCCAAAAATCGAGTTTTGGAATGCTTTTGGTCATAGATGTCAGAAAATTCTTACAATTGATTAACAAGTCGATGAATATTGGCTTGCATAACGGAGATATTACACCTCTGAGAACGCAGTTCGTTATATAATCCCCCTTCATTAAGTAAATGGGAGTTGCGACCTTATGTTTGCATGAAAATTTGTGACGCTAAGCTGTAAACGACTTGTTAAGCCCTTCCCTTCCGTGGTGATTAGGTGAACGACGTGGGAAATTTGAACATACGGTGCCGAGAATCGAGTTCGGATCTCCCGAGTTACTGGCAGCAACGTTACCCACTACATCACGAAGGCGGTCAAAGAAGTAATCTAGAAAACTATTTTTTTTCAAACCGGAAGATGAACACCAACGAAAATAGTCCAACAAACAGCCACTGGCTTATCAGACTTAGACGTTAATTGTGTAGTGTGTCTACGTGATTTTCGTTACATGACACACACGCGCGGATTTTGTGTTTCCTATTTCCTTAAAAGACGTGAAGTGGTGCTATCTGCTGTAGCCTAGTTGGTTTTTTATAACAGAAAAAATGTTCTGGTACATGTGTAAATGGCGTGAATGTCATGATTTCTGCTCTAATGCTTTCCGTGTTAAGGTATCCTTTTGCTATGAAGTGTTTTTGCTTGTTTTAACGAAGGCAATTAGAGTTTAATATCTCGTCAACAGCGAGGTCATTAAAGACGGAGCAAGTTGCTCAGAGAGACAAAATGGGTAAGGATTCTGTCATGGCCTTTAGTAAGGAACCATCCCAATATTCTCCTGGAGTTATGTCGGGAAACCATGGGAAACCGGAATCAGGAACCGAACCCGGGTCTTCTTGAATGCGAGTCCATTGGTTTACCACTGCGCCACATCGCTCGGTCTGGTTTTAGGGGAAAATTTTTACAAATGTCTATGCCAGTAAGACTTAGTTGTTGAGTGGAGAGATTTGGGCGGCTCTTAACAACGAGGTCAGTAAGACTTATGCCTAGTCCACACTTGGACTCAAAGTTGTGCGTCACTGTTGCGGGCTGCCCCGATTCAATTTTGCTGGTCTGTTCGGGGGCTGCCCCGCAACAATGTGTCACGTCCACGCTACAGAGGCAGTTTGACTCAAAATGTCGCAATGGTTAGCACTCGCGGGCGTTTCTCTTTCGCTACTTCTACTTATTAAAGGTAGAAATAAAAGAAAACAAAGAAGACTNGTGGAGAGATTTGGGCGGCTCTTAACAACGAGGTCAGTAAGACTTATGCCTAGTCCACACTTGGACTCAAAGTTGCGCGTCACTGTTGCGGGCTGCCCCGATTCAATTTTGCTGGTCTGTTCGGGGGCTGCCCCGCAACAATGTGTCACGTCCACACTACAGAGGCAGTTTGACTCAAAATGTCGCAAGGGTTAGCACTCGCGGGCGTTTCTCTTTCGCTACTTCTACTTATTAAAGGTAGAAATAAAAGAAAACAAAGAAGACTNGGTTAGCACTCGCGGGCGTTTCTCTTTCGCTACTTCTACTTATTAAAGGTAGAAATAAAAGAAAACAAAGAAGACTGTGGGATACTACGGCTAGAAGATGGAATGGGATTGTTCAAATTTTTAAGGATGACGCCTTGTGACTTCGAACAGCTTCTGCGAATGGTTGCGCCGAAGGTGTTTAAACCAATTACCAAGTTTAGAAATAGCCTCCACTAATTTTTTATGTTCCCGCCTAAATTTACTTTTTATAGTGTGAATTTTTTTNTACCAAGTTTAGAAATAGCCTCCACTAATTTTTTATGTTCCCGCCTAAATTTACTTTTTATAGTGTGAATTTTTTTGATCAATTTCGACAGCCGAAACGCGGTATTTTTGGGACAAATCACACACTGCTTTTGCCCGTTTGTCACGGTTCCTGTAATCGACACTTGTCACGCCCCACAACCAAACGTTCATTTGCAAGTCCTCAATTAAATGTAGAGTATTTTTCGGTCGTCCACATACTGGTGAGAAAACCAAACTGTAGAAAGTAGGTAAACGGTAGAAAACTAGGCAAAAAAACCCCACACGCGGTGGCAATAACGAGAGAAGACTGGTGACTGTCCCCGAACACGCGTCCACACTCGCAATGTTGCGCGACGTTGTATCAGTGAGTCCCGTTTCGATGGGATTCAAAACCTTGTATCACCTAGACCCGCAACACACTCGATATTCACGGGGACATGTTGCGGGGTTGAATCGCAACACTCCCGATTCAAGCGAGACACAGCCCCGCAACAAAGACGCGCAACTTTGAGTCCAAGTGTGGACTAGGCTTAAGGCTTACTTCATTGCAATTAGCATGTTTTTGTTAAATGTCGTAAACTGAAATAACTTACGATATTTAGCAACAGGCAGTGGCGAATAACATTATCATCTATACTATGTTTGAACAGATGTTTGCTACTATACATTCATGTACCACATTATATCGCTCCACCAAAGGATTTACAGTCCAAGGTGTAGCTCTACATTAATGCAGCACTATGAGAACAAATTTTTGATCAAAACCCTTTTTGGTTTTGCTATTTTTTAGTTTAATTGCCACATTTGGCGCCAATTATGTCCCACGCGCTCTGGAGATTTGCAACTGCACACNTTGCTATTTTTTAGTTTAATTGCCACATTTGGCGCCAATTATGTCCCACGCGCTCTGGAGATTTGCAACTGCACACGAAAAATATCATAGGATTTCTGAGTATACGTCAGAAAATGGCTGGCTCTTCGATATGGAAGCAACCAAACAAGAATTTTCTGCAGAGAGCGTGATAGAGCCTACGGGCCGAAATAAGGTGGTCTCGTGCCCTGCATAACAGATGAAATGCCATCACAACAGAAGGGAAGGGTAGGCGGAAATTCCGTATTAGGACTATCGCGTGAGGAGACCAGTGATCTTAAATCTCTANACAACAGAAGGGAAGGGTAGGCGGAAATTCCGTATTAGGACTATCGCGTGAGGAGACCAGTGATCTTAAATCTCTAGAATTTGGGGCGAGACCGGAATAACTGTGGGTCTTCGTAACGCAGCCTTCTTCAAAACTGATTCGATTGTGATAAGTAATCTTTTTACGGGGAAAAGAAAATAACATTAAGAGCTCCTTGCAAGAGAGAGAAGAACTATTTTTGCTGTGGACTTGACGGGAAAAACTACCTGGTNACAACAGAAGGGAAGGGTAGGCGGAAATTCCGTATTAGGACTATCGCGTGAGGAGACCAGTGATCTTAAATCTCTGGAATTTGGGGCGAGACCGGAATAACTGAGGGTCTTCGTAACGCAGCCTTCTTCAAAACTGATTCGATTGTGAGAAGTAATCTTTTTACGAGGAAAAGGAAATAACATTAAGAGCTCCTTGCAAGAGAGAGAAGAACTATTTTTGCTGTGGACTTGACGGGAAAAACTACCTGGTCTGCGGCAGTAAAACCCGACCTGGGTGTGGCTGAGTGTGTCTGGAGCTGAGAGAAGGCTGATAAAACAAGTAGAAAAATTACCGCCTCCCCTCCTTCCTTCTATTTATTGTCAAAGGGATACATTTCATAATTCTGCAGGCATATAGACTGGCACTTGACTCTGCGTCGGTATACAGTACACCCGGAAATGTTTTTTTTTTCTGTAGTTGCTTTCATGTCCCTGGAATAGACTCTGCTAGTGAGTGAAGAGATTTGGGTAGTTCTTAACATCGAGACCTTGAGAGATGACGAAAGATAAGTAAGGTGAGTATGGGGCAGAGCCAGAATGAAAGGGCGGGGGAAACGGGAGATCCCCGAGAAAACCCACCGACCAGTGGCATCGTCCGGCACGATTCATACTTGCGAAAATCCGGAGTGAACCGGCCGGTAATAGAACCCGGTTCGCCTAAGTGGAAGGCGAGCATTCTAACCGCTCAGCCACCGTAACCTGACGTCTGCTAGTATTCCGATATTGCGTTGTCTGGCAGATAATAACAAAGATACCCTGACATTGTTCTCCTTGGATATCTGCAGATGAAGGATCTAGTGATATTTCCACGCAATTGTAACCTGTCAATACAATGAAAATGGCATTGGGGGAGTGGGGACGCATGTAGAGCTCTGAATTCTCATAATTTAAGTAAATCTTGCCTTTAGCCACCAGATTATCCTTCCTCGCATAACGTCACCAATATGGGTTCTTTCGTAAGTAGATCTTGATGAACGTCGTTATATGTATATTAAAGAGACTGAAATTGTACCGTAAAACCTCGCACTCACACGAATCTTTCTTAAAGATAAAATGTGAACAGGAAAGTGCACACTTATATACATAATAATTTTCACGCAATAATCTGTGTAGGCTACATACATTGCATATTTTTTGTGTTTATTATTTAAGTGTGACGAAAGCTGATTACCAGCTTAAAAAATTAATACAAATTTTCCTACAACTAGTCCAGTTTCCTGCGTAATACTTATTACGGAAGTAAGTTTGCGCCTTCCTGTCCAGCTTTCATCTTCAATATGGATGCCCGTGTAAACGAGGCTTTATGGTAAAACTTCAGTATAAATTGAATGTTTTGACTTTTATTTTTTGGTTTGGTATTGTACTAAAGTTGCGCTTGGCCTCGGAGGTTTTACTGCCCACGTGTTTGAATATCTTCCATGTTTATGTATGTGAAATTGCGTAACGGCACTCAAACACAAAAACACAAGAAATATATGAAGCCTAGTATGTATGCTACAAAATTCAGCAAAATCGTTCAACGTGTACAAAATGTTATTCGTTCAGAAAAATATTGAAAAATTACTTTAGTTAAATTTCGAACATCATCATAAATATGTTGTTTGTATAGCTACCCTCTTCAATATTATGTACGTTTTCGTTTCTCGATAGTCTGCATCTTTTCTGAGAAAACCGGTGTTTCTCGTTCCACTCGCATGTTGCTCCTGACGACGAAAATTCGTTTACTGCGGAGGATACGCAGGCCGGATATTTTTATTCGTCGCAGGTCAGACACTCTGCAGATGGAAACATACTGAGATCCGACATGTCTAGGAGAATCCTTCATTGTAATATCTGCTTCCAAATATAATTTAAACGGGTGAACCCCTACTGCAACTGCACGTTGCCCCTCCTTTAAAAACTATACACTTCCCAGCTAGTGTGCGTGGCTATTGTTTCGTCACGAATAAATCAACACCTCTTAATGCCCTGCTTAGTTTTACTTGCAACCTGCTATGTATTCTTCCGTCAAGCGTAAAATTTAGGTCCCTGAAGTGGGGCAGCGATGCGAATATGTAGCCTAGCGCTGCTCAAGACCATCTCCACCTCCTCGAAAGGTCAGGGCTGGAAACACGGTGGAAACACCGTGGCTGACGGAGTGAGAACGATAATGGCCGCCACTGGACCATTATCGTCCTCATACTAGTGATCAGCCATGGCGAGGTCATGTGCAGTTGTCCAGAGGCTGCATATGTTCTTCGCCTGCAGTATTTTATGCAATTTCATGAACAAAGCATTTCCAAACATAATATCAATTATGAAAAAAACCATTTTTTAAATGTAGTCAAATTCTAAACAACGTTTTGATTGAAAAAGTATACTACGGTATAAAGTCGCATAATATCTACAAGTTATAAGAACTAACAAGTATATATAATTTACAAATTGTCGTTAGTTGTAATGCTGATACAATAATTCGCAATCATTCTACTGCAATATATCATTATTATCATGTATATTGTTTGTTACAGTAAACATAAGGTGTACCATGGATACAAATTAATCTTCATTCTTCAAAGTAACTACGATTACCTTAACTCAATTTTGACCATAAACCATTGCACTAGTGAGCTACTAAACAAAAAAAAAATGCAAACAAAAATAAAACTTCGGTCTGCTAGTTCATATAATTTATAATGAAATCATTGACGGTGTAGTGACATGTTAGAGCAACAACAAGGCAAACATTTCACTTTAAAGACTTGCAAAACGCGATATAGTACAATCACTATTTCATTGGCAGTTAATAATTGACAGTTCACGTGATGGGAACAGTTAATGGAGTGATAACAAGGAACTGGAATTATTGGAAGTATTACTCATCACAGTATCCGTTGGTGAGGGTTAATAATAGCTGCGTTGGTCAGAAAGCGTATTATTTAACGAAGTAACTATTTCAGTGCGCAACGGGGTCTTGTGTAGTTTTTGTTGATTTTTACTGGCAGTAGCCTGTATGTGTGTTTGGGGCGATTGTTGTAGAAATGCTTGTTGATTGCTGGCAGTAGCCTTGATGTGTGTTTGGGGCGATTGTTGTAGATATGCTTTTTGATTGCTGGCAGTAGCCTGTATGTGTGTTTCGACCGGTTTTTGCTGATATTCTGATCTCATAAAGTTGGGTAGACTTGACACGTGACGTTGCATTGGGGAGTAAATTTGTTGGAAATCCAGATAGGTTTGTTCAGGGCCAAGGCCGAGCATTGTTGGATGGAAGTCGCGGGAATTCGTGTGATCAGTGTTGGTTTGGATGGTGGGTGCTGGCAGGACTCCGTGCTGTGGTTGTGATTGTGTGTTATATTTCACCATCAGTTTCAACACGTCACTGCGAAATTTTAATTTATCATCACTCAATTTTATCATACTTGGCATCAATGATAAGAAGATATTGAAATCATCATCTTTATGCTGTAAAACGGTCTCTTGAGTTAGTTTTGACACTCATAAATATAATTTTGTAACTTACCTTCCAATGTATTAATTTTTTCCCCCTTCTTAATAGTGTAACAGGAGATGGTTCATTGAATACATTCATATCCTGTCAAAAATCTGAGGAAGCTTTAAGATCGTAATCAGGAGTACTTACTTCCACTGCCGAGTTGTTGGCCAAGGAATCTTCTGTCTCATGGTTTGGGATTGTAGTTAGGAAATCCAACTGTCTTGCATACACGTATTATTTTATATTTTTGGCTGCATCCTCAGACTTATTTTTCCGCATGGCTCTTGTGATTTCTCACGAAAGCGTCCCTAATACTTCTCCATTTGAACTGCAAGTCTTTACCTGATACAAAACACCAAACATGTAATTATTTTACGTTCTTTAAATCTCTGTTATGAAATACGTTTATATTGTTTGCTTTTTGGTTTTTTTTTTTGTATAGAAAAATTTTGTACAATGAACATGTTTGTTTCAGATTGTTGGCATCAGGGTGTACATACGCTGACCTACACCATACATTTCGGGTTGGTGTAACAACAGCAAGCATGATTGTAAAACAAACGTGCATTGCTATATGGGTAGCATTACACAAATATGTATTTGTACCACTGGATTATGTAAATACTTGGAGAGAGATTGCGACTGGCTTTATGACAAATTGTAATTTTCCTCATTGCCTAGATGCAATTGACGACAAGCACGTTAGAATTATTAATCCACCACACTTAGGTACAATGTTGTACAATTAGAAAAATTACTTTTCTATTGTTTTGATGGCAGTAGCAGACAGCAAGTACAAGTTCGTTTACGTTGACGTTGGAGCATATGGTAGAGAATCTTCGGGAAGAAATTGGAAGAAGTTTCTTCAAACTTACCACCCCCAGAGCGGATGAGTGCTAACACAACCCCCTTACCATATGTATTCATTGCTGACGAAGCCTTCGGGCTGACAACATACTTGATACGCCCTTACAATGGTAAGAACATTACTGTTCGTTCAAGAGTCTACAACTATCGCCATTGCAGGGCTCGAAGGTGCGTTGAGTGAGCTTTCGGTATACTCAATAGCAAATGGCGCATTTTTCGCAAGGCGATGGCTTGTGATGTACAAGTGGTCACAAGTATAGTAAAATATGTTGGGCCTTACACAACTCTGTGAGAGAAGGAGATGGCGTGATATTTGACGACACTATTGAAATAACAGGACTGTACGTTAGCGACATTATCACACCAGTGATGAGAGGAAGACCAGCAGCGTACATGTATAGAGACAATTTTGTTAGTTACTTTTTAAGTCCTATGGGCTCTGTACATGTCAGATGAACTTCATTTGAACAGTTTCAAGGAAACTGCTTTTATGAGCATCTAATATAAGATAAACCTTGATTGCGAGAGCATTTACCTAAAAATTGTCAATATTTCTTCTCTGTTGTAAAAGTTGTAACTTTTCAATAATTGCTAATTGTATTATAATTTCATGACTAAGTAATTCGTTTAGGCTAATGAATTGTCACACGTGAGACGTGTGTATGTAACTTGAATTCTGTATGTGTTTTATGTTAATTACGCCTGAGAGCGAAGTAATTATTATGTGTAATGAGATTTTATCACGTCAGAATATTTGATTTTCAATTTATATTTGTGATTAAGGGCAATTTTAATGATTGATACAATTTTTGTTTTGAGATAATTATTAATTATTTTGGCTGCTCTTTAATTATATGTTCTATGGCAGTAATCTGGGAAGTCTGTAGCCCATGTGCTCTATGTTTGCCAGTATTGATTCCCATAACCATAGCAACGAATTATAATGTGTACTGGACATGGCTTAATTAGAGAAACAGTATAATTTTCCTCCTCATATGATTACTACTATCTGGCCTAGACTAAGCTCTGCAACCAAAAATCTCACACCATTATTCTGTGTCCAGTATTTCACACAGGGTTGGCGCCCATTTTACCCCTGCCGAACCATTTCGTTAACCATACATATTTATATTATGTCCTCCCACTTTCCACAAATGTTTTCCTCAGAGAAAATACGTATGTACCACTGGTTTACTCCACATACTTTTGCGCCAACAGTGGGGCTTTAATACTTCATTTTACAAAGTAAATAAACTTTTGGTACAATTTAATGTGTACTAATTTCAATTCCTTAAACATTAAAAGGGTAGTCTGACCTCCGTTTGACGTTACGATGACTAAATGTCAAATTTATAACAATATTTTTTTTATATCCTGTGTCATAAGTAGTCCCATTTTATAATCGTTTAACTATATATATGTATATACACTGAAGAGCCAAAAAGACTAGTATAGACGTGCGTGTGCAAATAACAGAGTTATGGAACCAATCAGAGTAACGCGATGCGGTCGGCAACTAGATCGGTTATTGCTGCTACAATGGCAGGTTACCAACATTTAAGTAAGTTTTAACGTGATGTTATAGTCGGCGCACGAGATATGGGACATAGCATCTCCGAGGTAGCGATAACATTTGGATGTTCGCGTACGACATTTCACGAGTGTACCGTGAATATCGGGGATCCAGTAAAACATCACATCTTCGACATCGCTGCGGCCGGAAAAAGATCGTGAACGAACGGTACAAATGACGACTGACGAAAATCATTCAACGTGACAGACGTGCAACCCTTTCTCAAATGGGCGCAGATTGGATTTGTGGACTGCCCTGCAGGATTCAATGTGTGAATTGCCTCCTGCATATCTTCAGACATTAGTCGAGTCCATGCCACGTCGTCTTGCGGCACTTCTGCTAGCTCGAGGGGGTGGGGGGCTACACGATATTAGGTAGGTGTACCAGTTTTTTTGGCTCTTCGGTGTATATAAGGTCGAGGGGTAAGCCCCAATATTCGAGTCGGTCTGCAACACCAACGTCCAGCGGTTTTTTCTCTACAAGGAGCCGTAGTCCTTATTGTGGACTTATCCGCGGGCCTCAAGCGTAAAAATTACAACAAACTGAAAAACATANTATAAGGTCGAGGGGTAAGCCCCAATATTCGAGTCGGTCTGCAACACCAACGTCCAGCGGTTTTTTCTTTACAAGGAGCCGTAGTCCTTATTGTGGACTTATCCGCGGGCCTCAAGCGTAAAAATTACAACAAACTGAAAAACATAGATAAAAAATAATACACTAAGATCCGCAACGCAATATTCCGTCATATTATATAATTATAGAACATTTAATAGATATCGAAAGGAATTAATCTTTCCTTCGATACAAGGAATAGTGTTTGTATTTCACAAATAAAACCGCGGGATGTGAGTTGGACACCACTGGTCTTCAAGCACTGCCGTGAATAAGGGCAGACATATTATAGCTTCAGCACGTACGTTCTTGAGAAAGTTGGTTACAGTTTCTCTCTTTGAGCTGCCGCTAGATTGGTTAACAAATATTTTCCAAGTAATATATAGACTGTTTGTTCTGGCATATATTTTCATATCGCTGTATGTCGGAAAAAAAATCATGAATATTAATGCAACAGACATAAGAAAACAGCTAACAAAAACATTACATTTTTCTCTTTTCAGTTGTTGAAATTCGATGTTTCGTTCCCTTTTTTTTAATGTTTATCTCAAAAAATTTATAATTTGTTTATATTAATCGATGCTACTGTTGGCCATTTCTTTAACCCGTATTATCTTGACTACATTCTTATATCGCTGTATATCACAAAAAAAAATATAATTTTTTTCATAAAAATAAAATGCTACAATTCTGGTATATAAATAAATAATTTTGTCATCAAACGTTTATTATGAGCATTTTCTGAATAGCAAGAAAGGTTGCGTGAATGTCAAACTTTATGTGGAAAACATGGGAAGCAGAAAATTCAACGTAGTATCGTGTATAACAAATCAATGGGTAGCCCCCCCCCCCTTCCCCAGACGTCAAGTCCTTCTACGAGTACCGCCGTATCGTGAAGAAGAGCAGTTGTTTAACACGTGCGTTTGCCAGGGGGGGGGGGATCCTGCAAACAAAGAGTTACCTTGGACGAGACGAACTCCCGACTTGGACATGGGCACTTCTTTCATGTTCGTCCTCGTCTACTCGAGTGTCCTGCTGGGAGGGCGTGCTCGCGCGTACTTGAGTTTCCGGCCCAGTGACGACAGGCCCGCAATCTGTGCCAGCTGCATTGCTGATCATTCTCTCTAGGTCAATGCACATCTGCGGGCGAAGCCGCGCTGAGGTCTTTGTGGTGAAGTTCGTTTGCTTTTGCCGCGTCAGTGCGAGGTGAGTTTCTTGGAATTCGTACTGCTTGCATGCGTAGGGTCGACGGTCTGGTCCGCCTAGTAATACGACTGTTTACGAAGCGGTTTCGTAGAGGTGGATAGTCCTCGGCCCCATCAAGGTGGCGTGTACGGATTCAACTCCGTACTCTGCTGTTGACAGGTGAAGGTGGAACCACCCTCGGGTGAAGAACCTCCACCCACTGCGATGTTGGAAAGGGCGTGATCTCTTTATATTGGCAGCATTCAACTGCTGTTAATTAGAGCTCTGACCAAGCTCAAACATATTTACTCGTTATGATCGAATGTCTGGGAGAGTGCACACACATCGTCAGCCTGATGTGAGAATTTAACAGCCTGAAGTGGCCTTAACAAGCCTGATTGCAATTTTACAAATCCTGAGGTACACTATCTATTATACTGCTCAGAAGGATGTCTCCTGTTATACCCATTGGGCTCAGGTGCAGCAGGGGCAGCCGTGGTCAAACTTTCTACACCAATTGTGTTGAATATAATGCTTGCATGCGTCCGGAGAAAGTTTGTTCATACATGTAGGCCTGCCATATTTCATAGTTGTTTACAGTCCATAGACAGCTAAAGCCATTTTAACCTTTTTTTTTATGTAACTACCCGTGTATAGTTGTTTAAATGATTGTGAGGTTGTATGCACTTAATGTAATAAAGATATTAATCTGCATAAAAGTAGAAGTAAGCTGTCGGCCAACAATCTTTAATATATTTTTTTATATTTTTTGTATACTGTACNAAACTTTCTACACCAATTGTGTTGAATATAATGCTTGCATGCGTCCGGAGAAAGTTTGTTCATACATGTAGGCCTACCATATTTCATAGTTGTTTACAATCCATAGACAGCTATAGCCATTTTAACCTTTTTTTTATGTAACTACCCGTGTATAGTTGTTTAAATGATTGTGAGGTTGTATGCACTTAATGTAATAAAGATATGAATCTGCATAAAAGTAGAAGTAAGCTGTCGGCCAACAATCTTTAATATATCTTTTTCTATTTTTTGTATACTGTACTATTGTATTGGTATGTCACTTTTAAAGGAATTAAATAGAAATAATTTATTCGTTAGATGCATTGTTGATGAGTATCAAATGGCCAATAATAGTATGCTTGTGTTGGCGCAGGTATCAGGAGAGAAATAATGTTAGTGTTTAGGTTAACGAGTGTTAACTTCCTCACACAGCGACCCAGTTTGAGACGTGTGTTAGCACAGCTCACCGTTTCCCATATATATCTATATTGCATATTTTTAAAAGTGAAAAAGTGCCGATACGAGTGTTTCACAATACTATTTAAGTATGAAACTTCCAGTACAGGCTACCTTATATACCGTAGGTGCATGAGCACACCTTTGCAGGGGCCACAGTGGCTGAGCGGTCAGACTGCCCACCAAGACGAACCGTGTTCAATCCCTGGACGGTTTACTCAGGATTTTCGCAAGTGGGAATCGGGTTTTCTCGGGGATCTGCCATTTCCCCCGCCCCTTCATTCTGGCGCCGCTCCACAATCACCTCACTTTACCCTCATCGACTCTCAAGACCTCGATGTTAAGATCCACCCAAATTTCTTCACTCACTCACACCTTTACCTTGATTATCACACCATGAAACGATAGGGTCACCACTCAAAGTCCTATAGAGATGAGTCGCGGAAAGCAAAAACTGCCACCCAGTTCAGTGCATTGTGCGGGAAGGCCGCCAGACATTCAATGCGCGTGCCCCAGGGCAGCATTAGCGTTAAAAACAGGCCTGTCACTGGCCGGTGCTCGCAGCGCTACTGCCGGGTATGCGGTCAAATGCTAAAGCACCAACATGGGATCATGTGTACACTAGCCTCGTACTCACGCTGTTTACATCGTTTCGTGGTTGACGCACGGTTGCTTCGTGGTGCCCCCGTTTTCATTGTCAGACAGTGTATATAGACCAGTCAAAGCAGGTGGACAAACTTCCGTGCAGAAAATATGAGACAAACGTAAACAATTAAAATTTTACAGTATTGGTTATGGGCTTAGAAAAATTCAGTCGTACGAATGCGTTGTTTCGTCCAACGCTACAACGCACCGGCAATTGAAAGTCATGTCACGTCAGTGTCACGAAGGTGACAGAATTTTACTTTCTTTGCACAAACTGCGAGGTCTTTGTAACGTTGTGGTGTATTCTATACGCAGTTTCGGCGAGCGTGAGAATAATCCGCCATAACTAAAAGCTTACCAGCATGTCAGAATAGGATGAGATGATGAGGCCAAAGGGTAAAACAAGAAGTTACTGATATAACTAAGCCTACTTTCCTCAACATGAGTGCAATTCATTTTTTAATCACTTCTTTAAAGCTTAGTTGGTAGGTACGATTTAACTTCTCTTTAAAAGAAATAACATTATAAATGAAACCAGAAAGGTATGCAACATTAGACAATTACCAATGCACACTTGCCTTACCCGGGACTTGAACCCGGAAAACCTCGTACAGTGGACTAGCGTGCAATGCACTGCATTGTGGTGGTTAAATTCGGAGCATCAATTTCGGATTTAATCAGTCTAATGATTCGAATTATATGGTTTACTAAACTAAAATATTTAGAGGGCCGTTATTTTGAAAATTAGTGACTGAGCCACTTAAAACATGTAAGTTTGCATGGCCTACTCTAGCGCTGCTTGTGTGAAGAATTTGGCGGAAATAGATTGTTTGGTCTTTGAGATATACCATAAAAAAATCTTTATTTTCTTATTTTAAGTTATTGTACAATCTTTCCACAAAAAAAGAGGCTTTATATACGATGCTTCTAATGTATAATGACTACATAGAAAATTTTGTTGAATTTGGTTATATTGTTTAATATATTTGGCGAACTTGTCTAAATTATTTATGACACCGTCATTTTGAACTTTTTTTTCTGGCCCATTTAAATCATGAAAGTTTACATGGACTTCTGTAGCATTTATAGTGTCCTGAATTTGATATAAATATACTTGAAATGTTCCAGTGTAACATTTGGTTGGAATCGGTTGATTGGTCCTCGGAATATGGCATAAAANTATAAATATACTTGAAATGTTCCAGTGTAACATTTGGTTGGAATCGGTTGATTGGTCCTCGGAATATGGCATAAAACCCCCATAATTTTCATATGGCGATTTTTATAAATGGAGGACAAAAGGTAATGTAGTAGCACATTCGATGATTGTATAATGCTAATATACAAAGTTAAATTTAATAATATTACATAACTTCGTACATATAGCACACAAAACAAAATTATTTTATAGCCACCATTCTTAAAATAAGTGTTATACTAAAAAAAAATACATATATTAATGTGGCCTACCACAGTACAATCAATATCTTCGCCCAATTTTGTAAGAATGTGTTGATTGTTTGCCGAGACATGAGATAAAAATTTATTTTTTATTGGTGGGGTTATCATACAAAATTGTATAGAAATAAGGCTATGCATAGACATATTTTATGGTTGTAATAGGCACTGCCAGTATACAAACGTAAGTTGGAATTTGTTTCGTTGATAAAATATACTGTGCTAAAATATTAATATAGCAACCATTTTGAAAATAAATGCCTGAACTTTTTGAAACATGTCAGTTTATACCACCTGCTACAGTACTATTTTTTGCCAAATTTGGTAGGAATTTGTCAATTGGTTCCTGAGATATGACAAAAAAACATTTATTCGGGTGAACAAAATGAAGGACAAAAGATGCTCTATGTAGATACAGTTGATAGTTGTAATACCNGCAGTACTATTTTTTGCCAAATTTGGTAGGAATTTGTCAATTGGTTCCTGAGATATGACAAAAAAAACATTTATTCGGGTGAACAAAATGAAGGACAAAAGATGCTCTATGTAGATACAGTTGATAGTTGTAATACCTACTGTCAGCATACAAAGTTAAGTTGGAATTTATTACATGGTTTAGACGATATAGCATTATATGCTCAAAATGGATATATGGCCACCATTTGGAAAATAATTGTCTGACACGCTTAAAACATACCACTTAACATCATCTGCCGCAGTACTACTTTTTTTGCTCAATTTGATAGGAATCGGATAATTGTTTCCTTGAGATGACATAACATTTTTATTTATTCGTATGGCACTGCCTTACAAAATGGCTGAGAAAATCTTCTCGGTGTATATACAGTTTATTATTGTAATATCTACTGCCAAAATACAAAGTTATGTTGTAATTGCTTTCATAATTTCAACTATATAGCATTCTATGCTTAAACGGCTATATTGCCATCATTTTGAAAATAAGTGTCTGGTATGCTTAAAACTGATCACTTAAACATCAGTTGCATCAGTACTACTTGTCTGCCAAATTAGGTAGGAATCGGTACATTTTTACCGATATATGACATAATAACTTAATTTATTCTTCTGGCGCTATCTTCCAAAATGACCGAAAAAAGTTGTTATGTGTTGGTATATATGATTATCCTAACCGATACTTTCAGTTTACAAAATTTGGTCGAAGTTGTTTAAATGGTATGGCAAATATACCCAATAAATCTAATAACATTTGTATGGCCGCCATTTTTAAAGTAAGTACCTAATAATAATCAATCACTTACATTTACTTCGTCTATCATAGCATAACTTACCTGCCAAATTGTATGAGAATTGGTTTAATAGTTTTCGAGATATAGTGAAAATTTTAATTTATTTATTTGGTGCTATTTTCCATAATGGTGGACCAACAACAATATACATCTCAAAATTTAATCCTTACACGATGCTTTGCCAGCATACAAAATGTGGTTTAAATCGGTTGAATGGTTCCCGAGATATAAAATATCACACAACATTTTAAAATTTCTGCCATTTTGAAAATAAGTGACCGACGTGGTCGAAAACTATAAAAGTCAGGTGTCCTTACTAAGCACTATATGTGTACCAAGTTCGGTGAAATTCGGTCAACGCGTTCAAATATTGAAGAGGGTTGAGGGACATACTCATACACACAGACAGGAAAGTGATCTCATAAGCCTTTCTTGCCTTCGGAAAGTAGGCTAAAAAGAGCGTTATTGCCAAGAGAAATAGACTCCCGTGTGCCATGTCTGTTTTCTGCGCTGTCCATGCTTGCACCCTCATCCCTTATTTTCCCATGATCCCATCTCACTGCCCCCTGGCCTTTCCCCGTTCCAGCAAGGTTGTGACAGTATTATCGTGTCCGGCTTCTGTACAACAGCACGTGACGAGATTACGCGAAGGCTTCTGTTGGGGGGAAAAAAATTTCGGAGTAGGAATGAACTCCATCTATGACCTCGTTCTTTAATATTGTTTTTCAGTCGGCTCTCAAGCGTCATGGAGGGGATGTCCCAGATCCTACTGGCTCGGGGAATCCATATTTCATTCGGAATTTCGTTCTTCTTTTTTTTTATTTAACCTCACCCGACCCCCTTCTTCCAACCCCCGCCTTGATGCGACCTATTGCTTGCATCGCGGCCGGGGAAGGAAAGGGGCATACATCAAGCCGTAACCCCCTCATCCACCCCCCAACCCCTTTCCGTAAAACCAAAAACGCGGACCGTAGAACACGGGCGACTTGGCGTCAGTAAATCATTTGGGTCGACTTCAGCGTTTCTGTCTTGTCCGGCTACAACAGCTGCGGCAGTGGTTGTGCGCGGAATATCGGCTTCCTACCTGCTCCTTCGCTTCTTGCGAGCGCTCGAAGCTGACTCGGGGGAAAAGCTTTATTTTTATAATTTACAAGCCAAGGAACCTTTTTAGAAAATGCATACAAATCACAAAAAAAAATGTTCTGAACTTCACACGAAAAGTTAAATACCAAAAGTTTTAATTATGCCGTGGTTCTGCATTATCCCAGCTTAAAAAATGGTTTTAATAATTTTTTTTTTTTACTTGTAATGTGGCCGTTTTTTAAACCATAGTCAACCTTCTAATGCTTTGAACCGTTGTCAATCAGTCTTTCGCACTGAGTACTTCGGGCTCTGTTTTTCTAGTCATTCATAATCGCAACAAGTAAATAATATTTAACAGAGCTGGCACACAGATGCCCAAATTTTATAACCTCACATTTGACATACATTTTAAGGATGTGAACTCGGTTTTTAAACACAAAATACAGTTTATAAGAAAATAACGTTTTATTAATCCACTCAAAAAGGAGAAATCATAGAATTTCATTTAAAATTTGCTTTAAAATCTATTTTATGAAAAATTGAAACAACATAACATTATTATCAGAAATATTAGAATTAAAGTTAATAAGAATTTTACAAAAAAAAAANTGAAAAATTGAAACAACATAACATTATTATCAGAAATATTAGAATTAAAGTTAATAAGAATTTTACAAAAAAAAATTGTGTATATATAGCAATATAAACTGGATTTAAAAAAAATTTATGTTTAAAATGCAAAGAAGAAAAAAGTCTAAATAAATGTTATCATAAAAAATTGTTCAAATGAACACTATAAAGAACATGTTGAAAAAAAATATAAATCATATTAAGGAATATTAAAAATATTACCCTNTGAAAAATTGAAACAACATAACATTATTATCAGAAATATTAGAATTAAAGTTAATAAGAATTTTACAAAAAAAAAATTGTGTATATATAGCAATATAAACTGGATAAAAAAAAAATTTTATGTTTAAAATGCAAAAAAGAAAAAAGTCTAAATAAATGTTATCATAAAAAATTTAAAAGACAATTATAATGGGCAATGTAAAAAATGTTCAAATGAACACTATAAAGAACATGTTGAAAAAAAATATAAATCATATTAAGGAATATTAAAAATATTACCCTTGAATTTGTAGTAAAATGTATAATAATAAAGAAAGGGTACTCAAAAATTTATTATGACAAAAATAAAACACATTTTTGAGAAAGTACTTCGTGATTGTGGGAAATATGTATGTAAAATATACTTTAATAAACATAAAGAAACACAATTAGATAGTAAAATTCTTTGTTAAAAAATGTAAATTGTGTGAAGAACCTAAGATATTAATTTATTTCCGCCCCATAGATCAACAATAGATATACATTTGAAAGTATTTTGAAAATGTTACAATAAATACATGAGAAAATATCACAATAATAAGCACAATTAAATACAGAAATTAATGCAACTATTATATTCAAAAGTTATTTGTTACTTAAAAATTATTAACATTAATTATAAATAATCAACAATAAAAGTATAACATTTAAAAATGTTCATGTAATTTAATTATTCTAATAAATAAGGACAAAATAATAACATTAAAGTAATAATAATCACGAATAATCATCAATAAATGTATAACTTAAAAAAATAACAAATCTGAAAAAAAATATTTTTGCTTATAATTTATACAGAAAAAATTAGAGATGGGAGATGCCAGATAAGAGAAGAAAATAAGATAACATTTATACAATATAATTTGGAAGCATTCACTGAAGGATATTAGATATTATTGTAAACAAAATAAATATGCAGGATATAAAAAATATAAATCAATATCGGACATCGTTAAATATATTTAAGATGTTTTCATTGAAAGAAAATGTCTAACTAAAAAATATCCACTACTTAATGATTTGAAAAACCGTTAATATGCAGAATTGAGATCTTTAGCAAAGAAATAAAATAGAAATTCATTTGAAATGAGAGCACATAATTTTTCACAAAATATAATACTGTACGTAATTAAGATATAAAATAATTTTACAAATTTCTATGAAGATATTACAACCAAAATTGTTGAATAGTTTAATGTTCCATTTTATAAAATCAATAACAAATAATTCAATAAAATAATCGAGAAAAAGAAAATTGAATGAAATCAGCTGCCTTTAAATCAAGAATAAAAACTTATGTAATCAATAACAAAGAAAATTATAAAATTCTTAAGGAATTACTAGAATTTAAAAATATATATATATTATTTCCAGAGTTATGAGTAATTTATGTGTTTCTGTTGTTAAATCAAAACGAATTAATTTAACTTATTTTAAAATAATTATAATATTCAATGATTTATTTTTTAAAAGGACAACATACAGCAAATGTATTTTAAAACAATAATTTCAATAATTTACAAATACAGAAATTTTGAGGAAACCTTATGTAATTTATTTTGTGAAATTTTAACTTAAATGAGTGAATTCTAAGACCGGGGCTCTGGATGGACGTTACACTCAATAAATAATTTTGAAATTTGCCTTAATAAATGCAATACATCGAATGGTTCATCATATATAGAATTGCCAGACAAAATTAGAGCAAAGAAAGCCTGTATCTATGAAAAACAAAAGATCACAAATGTTTAGTTTATTATATAAAGTCAGCTTTATGTACCCCAGACAAAAATTCATAAAGATTTTCAACGTATAAAAATGATGGTACGGAACCTGACAAACTCGTGGAAAGTTTTGAAATGCCTATGAAAATTTATGACATACCTAAATTTGTGAAAAAAAAAACTAACCTTACCATAAATGTTTATTCTTTTGGTGAAAAATTATTTATATGCCCATTACAAATAATGAAGAACAGAAAAAAACACATAAATTTACTATACTTTACAGATGAAAGAAATCGTTATTACTGTGGGATAAAATATTTATCAAAAGTTATTCAACACATTATAGTAAACATGATGGGAAAACCTCTCACTGTTATTGATGTATAAGAATATTTTACTTTAAAGTAACATTAAATAACCATAAAGATGATTGTTAAAAATAAATAAAATAAAGAAGAAAGAAAAGAAATGCCTAACTTGTAAGAAAAATATTTTTCAAAATTTATAAAAATTAATTTGTACATACAAATTTAGAATGTTTGTTAAGAAATTTAGACATTTGTGAAATATGTTTTTTCGTTTCTGAGGATTGTTATTCAATAGCTGTGCATTGGTTCAGTTACCAGTATAGTTCAGACAAATTTATCTTGTTATTAGAAGACGGAGTAATACTCTTTGTCAGCACAAATGGTTTTTTAAAGAAAATACATATGAAGTTTTTCTATACGATACTTCCTTTCGTGTCACACCTAATGCAGAATTTTTCAAAGGGAGGGATGCTTCTGAACAAACACTTTCGCGAAGACTTCATAATAAGTTAGTATAGTAGTGATTTCTAACAAACTGACGAGTTCTCCGTCCCGTTATTGCAGGAGAGCTAAGGTCAGTGCTCTATTGAAACATCTGGCAAATACGCGCGTTTGAATATACCTAATTACTGTATGTATTTGGCTACGACTTATAATAACTTTTGCCTTAGATGACGGCCAACGTTATATTTGATTAGCGCACGATGCGTTTGCTTGGTAATATGGCGACTTATCAGATACGCTGCTCTTGAACTGCTATCTTATTTTGCTAGATTTTAATACAACTTTGCTTATTAACACCCGTGGTGTAGGATACTCAGGTGAGGAGGAGGGATTAAGCATCGGAACAACTTTAACTCGCACGTGAGTCTGCCCAAAGTGAGCAATGCCATCTATCTCCTGTCAAACGTAGCGACTTTTATTGGGCTTTTTCAAACTACTAACTGGACTGTCCATCCAGGAAATTTCATGTAAGTACAAAAAATAATTTGTTCAGACATATTAAATGTTGTGCCAATTTTATTAGAAGTCTATATCGACACTTCTTTCACATTTTCCTGTACTTGTGGTCTTTAATATGTTATTTTTTTTTCAATTCAATATTTAAAATTTAAAATTTAAAAAACATGTGAAGTTTTGAGCAGGTTGGAAAAAATACTGCTACCCGAGAGACAGCATAGAACATAGTATGCATGTTTTTTTATTATTATTATGCGACACGGGAAACATGTAGAGCAGTTTAAATTTCTGCGCCATTCTTGAGGACTGAATGTGTGACGGGACAGTGAGGCTAATGGCCAAATCTGAGCAATTTGTGCGGGGGAGGAAGTGAGATGTAGATGGCACAAACAAGAGTTTGCAGCGGGAGCTTGAATATCGATGTGTCGATCGACCACTCAGCCCCATCAAACGATCTTTCTTGTATTTCACGAAGGCGTGCAGCTCCGAAAATCTTTAGCCCATCAGCTAATCCACAGTCATGGCAATCAGATTACAAGGACTGGAAATTTTGGTGTTCGTCGACCGCTCCCACTTGTGGCGGGGTCAGAAGTAGTTGATTATTTGCTTCATACGTTAATCATCGACGGATAGCACTGGAAGAATCGGTTGAAATGAAATGTTTTATTTGTTCAAGGTTTCGCAAGAAACGCAATAAGGCCAGTTGTTGCGGTTGTTGTTGTGATCCAATAGCTGATTTTAGCAGACCACAGAGACGAGGAACCTGCTTCCAGGAATATCAAATTTGGAATCCATACAAAGAAGATAAACAACAATTTATGTTATGTATATTTTATAATGCCATGTCATTTAATATACTATTCATATTTTTAACGTTTGTGTTTTATTCCGCTTAAAATACTGTCTGATAATCTTCCTTGAGAATAAAATTCGTAAACCGTGTTTTTGTTGTGGGTTATGACTAGCTCATGTTACTATCGCTGATGAAAACAAATCCTATTGCTCATTGGTTTTGATAAAACAAGGTACAGAACGCAT
>NQII01006773.1:0-26951 GCA_002778355.1 Clitarchus hookeri
GGACGATGTTTGGGGGACGATACCACCTCAGGACCTATTACCAGCCTATTGCCCGCATCAAAGAAACCGCCACCCCACCTCGTCTCTGTGTGCTTATCTACTCTGTGACTTTATCCTGGTTACTAAGTTCTACGTGGTTCGCTCGGTATAGTCAATGCATAGTTACTTCCATCTTCTCTGAAGCCCTGCTAAAGTTCTACGTCCAGGATATTCCTCCGCCTCATGCTAACACAGCTTAACCAAGTCTAGAAAATTACACCAAAGGGACAGCGCACCGCATTCGTGCTCACTCAGTGTAAAAGTATTTTGCAATATGGACCATTTCTTACTAGGCATTCATTACCAACCACTTTTCTCTCTATTTTCATCCATAATAATTATAAATTTAATAATATCATATGTATATAGAATGTAAGTAAATGTTCAATTTAACCACAAATAAGGTTATTTTATGTTAACACAAGTATAAAACGCCTGTGATTCATTATATATTTTGGAAACAACCAAGCACGTCATTCGTGTCGTGATTTTTCAAAGGTTTGATTCAAAAAAAGTGTGAAGAAACCACAAATAGACTATAGTTGTTTCGTGGCTACTGCTCCAGTTCAACCACAGATCATGCAGCACGGAATTCGGTCTCCTTTTTCTTGCAGGTTACTTGTTGGTTGAAATTATTTTGGGGCTTGGCTTACAAACTACGATACAATTGACAAAGAGAGTCAAGTGTACATGCGCTTGAAATCTAGCTTCTCCTCTAATGAATTTGCGAAATACCAGAGTGTGGCGGACGTCACTGTTGGCCAACGGGTTTCCTCGGGGCTCTGCCGTTTTCCCCCGCTCTTGCTTTATGCCGCAGTTTCATCCATAAGTACCTAATTTCGCCCACACCGGCGCTCAAGGCTGCTCACGGTGAACTGAGTACATCTGAATTTAACCTTTGTAAAATGTCGCTATCCCTACCTACGTATATTTTAACGGGCGCACTATGTGGCATGCGCCCTGTGCAGTAGCCTACGACGGGGAGAAAGTAGTTCCATGTCTTGCCGTTGAATTAAAAGTAGGTATTAGGTCAACATTTATGAAAATTGAAATTGTTTATTTTGCTTTCTGTAATTTATTTTAATGCGTCTAAGTGAAAAAAATAGCAGATATAAAAAATATTTGCTTTTCTAATAATTTCGCAGTTTCACTTGGCCGACGTGTAAATAAAGTGGTCGGGTCTATGTTAATGTTAGTTTTGCTTACGGAGGAAGAATACACAATGTGCGTACAAGTAGATCTTAAGAGTTGGTAGTCCTGAATTATTTTGTTCCATTCGTTGTGTACACGGTTACGCTTGTGTCGGGAAATAAATATCCTGTGAATACTATTTTTGACAGAAAAGGTAACAACAATTATTCAGGCTCATTGTTAATTTTATCATACCAAGTGTATTAAAAAAAATTATAAAAATTGTATAAAAAATAAATTTTGAGATTTTGTCTGCAGTTTACCTAAGAGGCAGGCAAAACGTATAAGTATACGGGCATAGTTCAATCGGTATGCTGTCGTAGCGTGTGATGAGGTAGCACGGTTACAGATCTAATTTCATTGTACGGCACCTGCGAAAACACTGCACGCCGTACACATAGGAGCGATGAGGCGATAGCCGTGCGCGTAAGTTTCGCCCTATCGCTCTCCGTTACTGCGCCTAGAACGCGTAAAAAAAGCTCCCGCAACCATAAACCCTTGTAGCGCTGGTCACAAACAAAACAATATTTTGTATTTGCATAGTGAAATTCAAATGTGAAAATAAAACTCAAGACGCACCGGACGAGTCGGGAGATTCCACTGCCGCTGCACGAAGGGGTGGGGTGGTTCAGTTCTCTAGCGACAACGGCCGAGAGCGGTTGGACGAGAGCTGCCCCGCATGTGCATATTACCTGTAGAAAATACGTAGGTCGAGTAGTGCGGTACTTAAGAGCACGGTAGTAGTGAGCTATGTTACCAGATTGGTTTGTATAGCACCAGCAGTGTCACGTGCTTTCCCTCCCTACAGCGGCGAGCGTTCGAGAGAGCCCTCCCCTTCACTGCCTCTCTTAACTTCCCTCCCTCAAAGCTGCGCTAAGATTATTTGCTTATTTGAACTTTACTTTACGACATATTCTTCAACTTGTAGACATTACTCACGAGTGCTATTTCCCCGCAAAATATTTTAGATCGCATTATTTTTATGCATGAATGCATGTCAAAATTACAGTTCTTGGGTTTTTACGATGTATAAATAATAATAACTAACTCACTGACCGAAATGAGATCATTAGAACCGAAAATAGATGCTGTGAGCTTTTTCAATAAATCTTCAAAATTACTCTATGAACTTTTTTTCGCGGTTTTTAAAATTGCTTAAAATGAGGACATTTTTGCATAGTAACTGTTTGTAAGTGTCTATTTATTATTTATTTTTATAAAATAAGTTTTGCTAAACAATTCTTAAACTTAATCATGACATAACCTTTCAGTCACCCGTGTTAAATTCTATGTAAATTTTACGTATATTTGGTTTGGATGTTCCAAATTAACAAAACATTGATTTTGACACGCTATGATACAAGAATTATGAGCTCAAAATTGTTTTTATGTGAGGAAAGAGTATTTGCAAGTAATGGCTACAAGCTGAATGGTATTTCGTAGAAATATAAATTAACATTTTTTTTTTTTTGCGTTCAGGGCCCTTAAGGTTTGGCTTTA
Source organism: Clitarchus hookeri (assembly GCA_002778355.1). Taxonomy (NCBI): domain Eukaryota; kingdom Metazoa; phylum Arthropoda; class Insecta; order Phasmatodea; family Phasmatidae; genus Clitarchus; species Clitarchus hookeri. The sequence goes on from NQII01006773.1 coordinate 2,731, forward strand.
CCTCTTTTGCAGAAATTCTTCGTTTTCGCGTCATAATTTGGGATTCATTGTAATTACTGACAACGTACGATTATAGAAAAATTATATTTTAAGTTTGCTTAATATTTTTGTGCTTAATTTTAATTGTGTGTTATCTGATAATTGAAAAATGTCAGGGAGATATTTATGTTTATATTATATCAATACATTTCTTCCTTTTTGCAAGCAGGATACAACACACAGTGAAAATTAGATACAGAAGTATTAAACAACTAGTAAATTGTAAATTTTCTGCAATCAAACATTTCCAATAATATAGGCTATTCACGGCAAAGTGAGCAGTTTTAAAGTTCCTCTAATTGGCCATTAGCTACTAATAAATATATGTTATTGCAGCCTCAGAGGACACTGTGTTTGTTAGTCACGTGGCAATGTTGCCATTAAAAAGCGGTGGAAAGGCAGAAATGAGCTAAGAGGAAAAATTCACCAAGGACTTAAAAAATGTACTCGCTTTACCGTGAGCAGGCTTCACCTCTGAAAGCGACATGATGGCACGGGAACGAAGAATTTCTGCATAATAGGAGAAACCGAGCGTTAAGCAGGTTTTTAAAAAATTATTATTTTACCGTGGACGTACTATGATGATTGGACAGCCCTGAACTAGAGGCCTCAGTGCGGGGCCGCGTCAGTAAAAAAAAAAAAACTGGTAGGTGGATAGGCGGCTTGACAGTGCATCGGTCTCACGATTCCCAAGCCGACAACAGATTGCACCGGCAATAATTGGAAGGTTCCAGCCCATCCCGTGGCGGTGCAGTGGCGGGCGATAACGTTGCCCCTGTCCCCCCTTTCTCAAGCATACCATTGCGAGGCTCGTCCGGGGAACGATCGGCTACCAGATACTCGCCCTTACGCTCCAATAGGAGAGCCGCATCTGGTGTTTATCCCTGGCCGCGATTAGGCGCGACGTGTCGGTGGGTGGAGCTGACGAGGGTTATCTCCCGAGATCTGTTCGCATCTCAAGAGGTTTCGATTTGTTTCCAATTGTGGCGATACGCCATGTGTCTTAGACACCGATGTATCAATCATTTATACGTATTCCTATTTCTATATGCTTTCTTTTAATTGACGTAGTTGTGGTATGTAAACATACGTACAGATATCAGATGTCAAGCGAACATCTAAGTAATAATTTCTATCGCTTACTCGCGGTTTCTTCACACTTGTATGACGTGTTTGGTGGTTTCCTGAACATGTGTCACGTATTTTACACTTGTGTTAACATTAATGGTCTTTATTTTTGATAAAACTCCACTCTTACTTCTACTCTAGCTATAAATTATAATATTTCATTTATGCTCATTGTGAATATAAACAGGGGGCCAATAGATATGTCGATAATACCTAGTAATAAATAGTTCCTATGCAAAATATCATTATACTGAGTGCGCAAGAATACGGTGATATGTCTCTTTGGTGTAATTTTCTACACTTAGTTAAGCTTTGTTTCTAGAGAACTGTCTGAATCACGTGTTTTAAGAGCGGCGAGGGAATATTTGTATATTTGGTCTTTCCCTCAAATGAAAGCATTTGTTCACAAAAATAATATTTATCTTAACTTGAATATGTTCCAGTAGCGTTAATGCTATAAATGCGCTGAATACAAAAAATCAGTTTATGCACTCTGTAGTATGTAAAGTGAATCAGCAAACAGATGATATATTGCCAGAGAATATCTGTTACTAGGATTGAGCAACGTTAATGATACGATAAATCATTAGCAAGTTTGCTTGAGTTTTTCGAAGGGGAAGATTCAGAGTAGAAACCTGTGGACACAGTTGGGACAATGAACGATTTAGACCATTACCCTGAGGAGTTCATCGACAGTAACTGCCCTCCAGAACTGTCAGTACAAAAGCTTATCTTCATGTTCGGGGCTCCATTGATGGTACTGCCTACCAAGACCTGTAGCCACGGAGTTTGAGTGGGGAATAAATGTTAAAGAAATTATTTCTCAGTTCAACAATTCAAAAGATTACCTTTTCAAACAAACAAAATATTAAACGCAATTTTCTCAGAGAATACCGCCACGTTAAGAAATATTAAAAAAATTATTATTCATTACTAAATGTTTTTGTGAAACACAAATTTCGATGTGAAATTATAAAAAAATATATTAAACGTAAATATTGGCAAGATTTATTAACGCGCCAGCATTCCTTAAGGGCGTTGGACACGAAAAAAAAAGTGTTATTTTATATGTGTTTCACATTCTGTTCAACTTTAAGACATTATCAGTAGTTCCTCTTTCCAAGTAAAAAAAAAATTGAATGCGTACTTTTCCCACAAATGCTTGTCAAAATCACAATTTTACTGTTTTATAATGCACAAATAATGAAAAACCATCTTACGTACAGGAATCAGATAATTCACATTTGAAAGAAGATGCCAAGAATTACTTCAATACTTTATAAAATTGTACAAGGAAATGTTTTTGCAATTTAAAAAGTAGCTGAAAACAAGGAAATTCTCGCATCATTTTGATTTGTGGCTGCCCCTAAATTTTTAGACAATAACTTTTGCTAAACATACCTTAAATTGATATAAGACAAACTCTTTCAGTTGTCCTTTTTAAATTTCAGTAAATAGCTTGTCTTATTTTATTTGCACATTGCAAAAACAGTACAATTTTGGATTTGATGTGTCATATTTGCAAAAACCATGCGATCTAAAATAAATGTTATCTGAGGAACAAGTAGTAACGGATAATGTCTTCGAGTCTTCAATTAGAACAATATACAGTCCAAATATAAAACAACAAATTATTCCGTGGCCAACGCCGTTGAGAAATTTCTACGTTGACTAATTTTTATTTGGAACAGTTATGTTGCGAAATTGATGCTCCGAGAAGGAATTTCTTTAACGGCGATTGCCCATTTAAACTTTGCGTCAGAAGGCTCGTTAGGCAGCGCGCCCTTTTGAGGCCCTAGTTACCTGTAGTTTTTACTTTCAGACATTTTTTTATTCTTTAACCACCTTTTATAAGTCCATGTAATTAATAAACACAGTGTGTATTTGCTACCGCACTTGGAAGTTAACGTCTAAGGCTAAAATAAAATGTATTTATTGACTATTGTTCTAAATGAGACGTCTTTCAAAAGTACTCACTTTACCGTGAATAGCCCGTAGCCGTGATCAGCCTGTATGAGTAGTCCATTTCCAAGCGTCCCTTGTCTACAAATCTCCAATAATGGTTCTGTTGGTTCCTTCCTAGTCTTTGCTATGGAATAACAAATGGTTTATAGGTCCAAAACAGTGGGAAATCCATTTAAACGCAGGTTAAAAATTCATTCCATTTCCAAAGTAGCCCTTGTCTACAAACATTAAATACAATTTATTTCATTTTAAGGGGAGTGCTTGCTTTCAGAATGCTCTAATTTGTACAGATGATGTTCGTGACCAACTGTAACATCCGTACCAACTGTAACATCCGTACCAACATTATTACAGGCACATTAAAAACACTCTATATACATTATTTGCTGTTTCCCGACATCCAATGTACACGGACATTGCCTTTGGAAATGGACTTCTCAATCAAAGTGGTTTCCAAGCTGTCTAGCGAGCGTGCTGTGTTGAGATGTAAGATATTTTGAAGGCAGGCACGCTACTAATCAAGGAGCGTCTGAAGCCGTCTCGGCAGGTCCCTAGCACGTCAACTACCGGCGGAGGCGTGTGAAATGTTCCAGCACGCCGTGTTATTTCAGCCTGGAGGAGACCGAGGATACGCCGAGGGGTGAGGAGGGAGGGTTGAAGGGACGCCAGGCAGGCGCTAGCGCACGCCCTTCGGCCGTAACGAGCGGCGACGCGTCACGACGCCCAATTAGCGAGGTGAGGTGTGACTGATGGCTGTTATTGACTCCGCGCAGCCAGGTTTATTTCCGAAGAGACTTGTCATCGTCAGGCGTGGCCTCCGTCTGCGAAGCTCGCGACCGTTGCGAGCGCGCGGTAGAGCGCGCGTGTCAGCTGCGCAGCGAGTACTTCCCTCTTACGGCCGTTCACGGTGGTGATCAAATTGTTTTGAAACCAACCTTTGAAAAATATCACTCTCCCTGCCTGCATATATTACAGCGGGCACGCTGACTGGCATGCGTCCAGTAAAGTTGGTAACGACGACGGAGAGAAAGTAGTTCCATGACGTAACATCGAATAAAAATCCATAGTTAACAATTCGTAAATGCTAAAGTAGTTTATTTTCTTTCCTTTTTTTTACCCTGTAAGTTTTAAGAATGAGTAAATTTTTATAATATTTACTACTCCTGTTTCACTTGACCGATGAATGAATAAAGTGATCAGGCCCGTGGCAATCTTAATGTTACATACAGCGGAGCAATACACGATGTGAATGCAACTAGATCATCGGCAGGGCTATAAAAAGAACTCAGTTAACCTTAAGCAGCTTATACAAACTACATGAACTGGTATTTTACGGGAGAAATTACAAACGAAATGGCTTTGACCGAGGTTAGCTCATTTTTTAGACCAGCCCTTTCATAAGATGTACATTTTTTTCTGTACCCCCGACCATTTCTTTGATACAACATATCATTTTTAGAACCTATTTATTTTCACTATACAAATGGTTAAAATATCAAGTTAAGTTTACAACAGAATTTGTAGCAATCAGTTTTAGTAATAACAAAAGAAAAAATACGCAGTTTCAATATAATTATAACATTTTTGTGGAAAGTAAAATTATATTTATTTCACTTGAGGACGGCTGACTTATATACTTCAGTATACCCAGTGGTCCGCGGACCACAGTTTAAAAATTGCTGATTTAAACCAAGATTAGCTCTATTGTTTTCTTGAATCCAAGTTATGAATTGGTAGGCTGCATCATTTTACCAAGTTTTATCAAGTGCTGGTGACGTAACAAAAATTCGCTTGAATTCAACACAGTTATACGGAATTAGTTGTCGCGTAACGACGTCTGAATTCCTTGAAGACGTTGGCGACGTGATGTTACTTCGCCGGCAGTTTGCATGGCGTTCACTGCAAAGTAATAACACTTCGGCGGCACCCAATAAGTAAATTTCTCAAACGTACACAATTTATTGCGTCCTTCGTTACTCTGGGAAGAACATTTCAGCAGAACAATGAAAAGTCGCGAGGGCATTGGCTCACAGCCGGCGAATAATGAGCGTTGCGCAGAGCAGTGCGGCGTACGGTGTATTGCGGACCAATACGACAATACTAAGAGGAAATACGTAGACCAACAGAACTTGTGATCGTGCTGTGGTGGATATATGCGACTTCACTGTTAGACATTTCCTTAGATTTACGGAAACTTTTACGTATATGTAGAGTTAATTTACGGAAAGCCACTTCGTATTCTTTCTTTCATAAACTAGGACTCTGCTTTTAAAACAATATATATGACTTTAAAAGTTCCGCCGACAGATCAGTAACTATTTGCTTTTGGGGAAATGAACTAAAGACGAAAATAGGTCTGCCTCATCTATAGTCTGTGCTGCCGACGCAACGGCGATTTTGTCGCAGATCGTCGACAACTAGAGGACTATGACTGATTGTAGTTAGGGCTAACTTGACGTGAAATTTCGTCTGAATTTGAAAACAAAAGAACACAGCTAGAGTTTGATTTATTTGCTAGCATCCATTGGAATTTTTATTTTACAGTAATAAGCCTACTACGGCACATCGATAATAATTTCTTTAAAAAATATAATTATTATTCAAATAAACCCGACGGATTGTTCACCTCGTTATATCGTTAAATAACAAAGGCAGTTTTATTTGGATACAGATGACTCGATACTTCATTGGCGGATAGGCAGACGGTCAGCAAAAATGTAACGTTGTGAAGAGATTTGGGTGGTTCTTAACATCGAGGTCTTGAGAGCCGATGAGGGTGAAGCGAGTTGAGTGTGGAGCAGCACTATAATGCAAGAGCGAGGGAAACAGGAGATCCCCTAGAAAACTCGCTGACCAACTTGCCTCCCACCAAGACGAACCAGGTTCGATTCCCGGTGGGGTCACACCCTGACCTTCGCATATGGGAATCGTGTTGGACGATACCGGTTGGTCGGCGAGTTTTCTCGGGGATCTTCCATTTCCCACCGCATTTGCATTCCGGTGCTGCCACATTCTCACCTTATTTCACCCTCATCGGCTCTCAAGATCTTGCTGTTAAGAGCCGTCAAAATCTCTCAACTCAACTCCAGAGTTCTCAAGAATACAGCGGCGAAACAGCCTCTGACACCTTGAACTCTAGACGCACACGCCAGCAAAATGGCATCACTGACCAGTAAAATGTTGGAACGCCGTTTGCCAATCAACCCCAGGTAACCTACTCACCAGCCGCCAGCCCAGCCAATGGGGAGCCTTTCGCAGCCTGCAGTATAGCTTATCAGACTCGAAGTCCGTTCTCAGAGCGTCGTACAGCCAATCAAGGATGAGTATGCGCACTTCAAAGGAACCGCCACGTTATTTAGTCTCTGTGTACTATCTACTCTGTACCCGTGCCGTCAAAAACTCTGAACAGACAATAAAATGCTTGAAATTAGTGACCGGATCATGTAAATTTAAGGACTTCCCCACTGTATCCGTAGCCAATAAACAAACAAAGGCCACTCCAGTATATCGACTTCATATATTGGACACTCTGGCGAACCAAATTGTGATTCTGTAAAACACTTTAAGGCAGGTCGTATTCCCCAGATATATCACGTTGGATTTAAGTAATAATACTGGTATAAAATTGTTTAAATTGAGTTTGATAAAATCAAATTATGTTTCTGTAAAATTGCATAAAACGGTAATGAAATTACTTGAATGAAACAAAACTAAACTGTATTATATCACTTTTAATGTACAGAATTAAACTGTTGCTTAAAGCCTAAAAAACTTGCATGATTCGTACACCAAAGTATAGAAATATAAGCAAAGGTAAAGCTAATAAAAAAACTTCTGAGATTTACGAACTTACATAAAACCTCTACGTTCAACAGCGGCTTTATGTAACCGTGATTTGATTAATATTTGACATGTGTTTTGTGATTTTGTGAGTTTCCCATCAACGAAAGCCAGTAATGAAATTAGGCTGGTGGGAGGGGGAGGGGGTTATATCTGACCACTTGCCTTCGGTTACTGTGTCTTTTAAGGTGTCACTCATGATGCGAGGACTTCAGACTAGTTCGCTCCTAATGCCCGAAACGACTCAATTTGCGAGTGGAGAGATGCGGATTGTCTCGGGGCTCTCTAAAATCAGAAGGCTTCCCTTACTTCGACCTTTTGATGCAGAACCCCGTGCGAAGTGGAAACAGACTTTCATGCTTGGCCGTCACGCTCGAATCCACATTACTACGCATACTAAAGAGTCTGTCAGTTACTCACTGGCTGCCACTTCTGTTGGAAGACTTTTCTGTATGCGGTTTGACTACTTGGAGGGGAAGATAAATAAAATATTGTGCGCCAGCCTTGTTTCCAAGTCCCTGTAGTGACCTACTACAGCTAGATATATAGCTTAGTTATTTTCAGATGAAGCTGAGAACTGGTTTCACTCACGTACGATGGGTAATAAACAATTAAAATACACACACACTAAAAAAAATTCGTTCAAAATGTTCTGTACGACAAAGAAAATCGTTTTTTCGAGGTTGTTTTGTTTACAGTGAAGAGTATTGTTTTAATTTAAATAGAAGGTTAGACAAACGTATGTTTGCTGTTAATAAATGTTTTCTTTATACGTTTTTATTTTATGGCAATATTGCCTTCCTTTTAAGCCGAGAAATAAACATTTTTTGAGCTGCTTTTGTATACAGCAAAGACAAGTTACTTCATACTAAAGGCAACGTTTTGGTGATGTTCAAGGTTTTCTGTCGTTACACTGTAGTTTTTAGTACGTAACTATTGTCCCGACACAAATATACATAAATAAAATATTTTCTACGGTTACGAAACTGCAACTGCAAGTACGATGCTGCTGCAGACGTTTAATGTCATTGAAGTGCATTGTTTCTCCGAATAATTTACCTGCATTCTTCCCAATAGGTGACATATTCTGGCCCATGTCACCACCTGACAGAACGTACGTATCAAAAGTAACAAGAATAGAGTAAGAATAGTGGTCATATGGTGAAGGGTGTAAGGTTCGTAACATGGGGAGGGGGGGGGTAGTATCGGAACAGTTATGGTGTTATTTTTAGTGAATTAAAAATTGTTACTTCACCCTTATTTTCGAATCACTGTTGTTTTTAGAGCACACATTTTCTTTATAGTGTAACAAGCATTACCACAAAAACGTCTACTGAACTATTGTAACGCCAAAGTAATGTTGTCATAGTTATTACTATATAGATAAAACAAAAATTATATTTGTAGCAAGCCTACTTTGTAGTGGTTCATATTTAAACAACTTTTTCTTTGCGGTAACGAATCATGCAAATAAGTTTTTTTTACAGTGTACACAAAATAATATACTGTAAAACAATCAAATTTGCCCACTATTATTCAAAATATTAAACACTTATATTTAAATAAATAATCTGAGTACAATTAAAATTTTTAAAAAAATGTGCTTTGAGATTACGTCTTCTTGTGGAAAAGTTTATTGTTTTTTAGATTGCAACGTACTGTGCACATGTCAGAAAATTTTATTTCCATTATTGGTTGTCGTTTGTGTATGAAGCCATTTTCCCATTTCCCTGGGCCAATGAGAATTCCAACACACTGAGACTGAACCTTGAACCTTTATGGATGGTATGCAAAATGGTAAGCTAATTAAAAAATCTATCATCCAATCAAAAAAAAAAAAATATCAGGGCGCTACAGAATTTTTGAAAATAACGTCTCAAAAATAGTTTACGATTTTCCATTTTCTCTACGTACACGTCTCAGTTANATGGTATGCAAAATGGTAAGCTAATTAAAAAATCTATCATCCAATCAAAAAAAATAAAAATATCAGGACGCTACAGAATTTTTGAAAATAACGTCTCAAAAATAGTTTACGATTTTCCATTTTCTCTACGTACACGTCTCAGTTACTTTTGTAGTTGTATCACAATTTATTAGACATACACGCAATCAACCGTGAGTCGACAACAAATCTGCAAACAGATAAGGACCATCGAATAGGTAATCATACAGAAACAAAGTTTCTGGTNTACTTTTGTAGTTGTATCACAATTTATTAGACATACACGCAATCAACCGTGAGTCGACAACAAATCTGCAAACAGATAAGGACCATCGAATAGGTAATCATACAGAAACAAAGTTTCTGGTGGTTCCTTTGATGTAAGCGAACTTAGTCGCTCATTGGCTATTGAGTAATGGTATCCAAATGAGAAATAATGCGCAGAATACTAAAACGCGTCGGGCGAGTTCGGAGAGTCAATTGCCGCTGTACGATGGGGTGGGTTTGTTCTGTTCAGTAGTGACAGCGGCCGAGAGCGCATGGGCAATAACTGCTCCACGCGTGCATATTACCTGTCGAAAAAACGTAAGTCACGCAACGCGGTATTTGACAGCGCGCTAGTAGAGAGCGATGTTATCAGTGTGGTATGTATAGCGCCAGTAGTGTCACGTGGTTTCCCTCCCTCTAGGAACGAGCACTCGTGAGAACCCTCCCCTTCACTGCCTCCCCTACAATTCCTCGCTCAAAGCTGCGCGAAGATTATTCTCTCATTTCAACTTTACTATACGTTACGGCATATTCGCTATAGCTCGGACTGCCGTCTAGTAAGTTAGTCTCCAGAAGCTGATTGGTGGACGGCGTTGCGCCGTATTGCTTGCCGGTGAGGCCATTTTGCTGGTGTGTGTGGTTGGAATTCACAATACGCGCTACCGTTTCAACTCCGTATTCTTAACTACTCTGTGCGTCATGTCTAGAGATTATTGTTTACCGCGGGAAAAGTTTACCGTTTGCTAGGATTCAACGTACTGTGCACATGTCCGACAGTTTCCTTTNATTATTGTTTACCGCGGGAAAAGTTTACCGTTTGCTAGGATTCAACGTACTGTGCACATGTCCGACAGTTTCCTTTCCTTATTGGCTGCCATGCATGTATGAAGCTTACTACCTTATTTCACTGTGCCAATGAGAATTCTGATGCCATAATGAAGAACGTTGGTGATTGGTCTGCAAATAACTTAGCCGAGTCAAAACCTTGTATGTCCAATCACAATTGAATAAACTAGTTAGAGTATTATAGAAAATATTTCGGATCAATTTGTTTTTGCTATTTTCGGTTATCTCTAGTCTTGTCCTGTGCTGCATGTTAAAGGTAAAATTAGCGCTTCACGCTGGCAGCAGCAGCAACAAATAGACGAAGCTCTAGTAGGAGACAGTTGAGTCTAACCTACTTATCATTATATCGAACTCACGGAAATTTTCCGTCTCTAATCATTATAAAATATTCAAACGAAACTCACAACCTTTGAGCACTCGAGGTTCAGCATTGTCTCTGGGTTCAAATGGACAAGAGTTTCAGCTTAACCGTAACGTAGTCGCAAAAGTTAAAAAGCCAAACGACAGGTTGAAGTCTAACTTTAAATTATACGTCCTTGCCCACAAACTAAATCAGACATAACTATGTCATTAAGAGACCGGAAAATTCCACAAATATTTTGAGGACAAGCTTTATTTTACAAATAAATGTCCTTTTCAGTTACGTACTTCGTAAATAGATATAAATTCGTCATCCACGCCTTGCAAAACTCTGGGTCAATAAAAAAACCTGCAAGAAAGCAAGGTCCAAATAATAAGCTACCTGTCCGGAATAAAATTAGATACTCAAAGGCGCGAAAACCAGTAAAAACTAGTTGAAGCGGATTATCGAGCTGCTAACAGATTTACGTGTAGGCTTGGAAGTCCATTCGTACCCCACGTTTGTCTTTAACTACAGCAAATGTCTTATCATCAGATTCAAAAGTATCGGAGAAACCAGCAAATGGGGTGGTGGTGAAAGATCTGGTTCAAAGAGTGGAGGTCGACAGCGCCAATGAGAGCGAAGCGAGGTAGAGACAGCAGCGTAGGAACGCAATTGTGGAGGAAAAGTGAGTTACCCGAGAAAACCAAATGGCAAATTTAACTTCCACCGCCTGTCCCAATGAGCGGAAATCCATGTNATTATTGTTTACCGCGGGAAAAGTTTACCGTTTGCTAGGATTCAACGTACTGTGCACATGTCCGACAGTTTCCTTCCCTTATTGGCTGCCATGCATGTATGAAGCTCACTACCTTATTTCACTGTGCCAATGAGAATTCTGATGCCATAATGAAGAACGTTGGTGATTGGTCTGCAAATAACTTAGCCGAGTCAAAACCTTGTATGTCCAATCACAATTGAATAAACTAGTTAGAGTATTATAGAAAATATTTCGGCTCAATTTGTTTTTGCTATTTTCCGTTATCTCTAGTCTTGTCCTGTGCTGCATGTTAAAGGTAAAATTAGCTCTTCACGCTGGCAGCAGCAGCAACAAATAGACGAAGCTCTAGTAGGAGACAGTTGAGTCTAACCTACTTATCATTATATCGAACTCACGGAAATTTTCCGTCTCTAATCATTATAAAATATTCAAACGAAACTCACAACCTTTGAGCACTCGAGGTTCAGCATTGTCTCTGGGTTCAAATGGACAAGAGTTTCAACTTAACCGTAACGTAGTCGCAAAAGTTAAAAAGCCAAACGACAGGTTGAAGTCTAACTTTAAATTATACGTCCTTACCCACAAACTAAATCAGACATAACTATGTCATTAAGAGACGGGAAAATTCCACAAATATTTTTAGGACAAGCTTTATTTTACAAATAAATGTCCTTTTCAGTTACGTACTTCGTAAATAGATATAAATTCGGCATCCACGCCTTGCAAAACTCTGAGTCAATAAAAAAACCTGCAAGAAAGCAAGGTCCAAATAATAAGCTACCTGTCCGGAATAAAATTAGATACTCAAAGGCGCGAAAACCAGTAAAAACTAGTTGATGCGGATTATCGAGCTGCTAACATATTTACGTGTAGGCTTGGAAGTCCATTCGTACCCCACGTTTGTCTTTAACTACAGCAAATGTCTATCATCAGATTCAAAAGTATCGGAGAAACCAGCAAATGGGGTGGTGGTGAAAGATCTGGTTCAAAGAGTGGAGGTCGACAGCGCCAATGAGAGCGAAGCGAGGTAGAGACAGCAGCGTAGGAACGCAATTGTGGAAGAAAAGTGAGTTACCCGAGAAAACCAAATGGCAAATTTAACTTCCACCGCCTGTCCCAATGAGCGGAAATCCATGTTTGACGCCATCTAGAATCGAATCCCGTTCGCCGTGATGGCTGGTAAGTGGTCTGACCACATTACTACAGCTCTTAAGCAGTAAGTTAGGGAGGGGTTAGTGACTAGAAAGTTAACCTCACGAAGAAATTTAACCACGCGGAAAGCCTATATTCCCAAAAGTTAACATTTATGCGAATATCGTGGTGATAGAAAGATAAAATCAATTCATACCGTATATACGTAAATGTTTAAGCTGTTCGTGGTTAACTGAGCACTTTTGGAAGCCCTGCTTAGGATATGCTTTTCTCCTCATTTTGTATCCTTCCGCCAAATGTAAAATTAACACTTTCNGAAGAAATTTAACCACGCGGAAAGCCTATATTCCCAAAAGTTAACATTTATGCGAATATCGTGGTGATAGAAAGAGAAAATCAATTCATACCGTATATACGTAAATGTTTAAGCTGTTCGTGGTTAACTGAGCCCTTTTGGAAGCCCTGCTTAGGATATGCTTTTCTCCTCATTTTGTATCCTTCCGCCAAATGTAAAATTAACACTTTCNCTTTTGGAAGCCCTGCTTAGGATATGCTTTTCTCCTCATTTTGTATCCTTCCGCCAAATGTAAAATTAACACTTTCATGGACCTTCTCACTTTGTGGATCCGCCATTATTCCAAGATGTGGCGTAAAATTCTCAGGAATATAAATGTACTTTTAAAGTGCACTTTCGTACTCCAATTTTTATGAAAACTAGAAACATTAACTACAGAGGCCTTCGATTTAAACGTTACACGTGCAATACAACGTCAAATCTTAAATCTATTTTGTGTTAATTTGTTGCCTACGTACAGTAACTATGAGCCTGCATGCGAGTGTAAACTCAAGTTACGGGCAGTAATATAATTTTTAAAGGTTTAATTTTAAAGTGTTCACTTTACCGTGAAAAGCCATAAATTGCCCACGACTTTAAAATTTGTATAGGCAAAACCACGGGACAAGTGAAAATTTGCTAAGCACCGAATGGGTTAATAAAATTCTCAAAACGTCACTATGATTGCGAAGTATGGGGCTCTCTTTAACCTATCTACATAACTGTACAAACCAAAACTAAAATTTGTATTTTTTTTTTANTTGCGAAGTATGGGGCTCTCTTTAACCTATCTACATAACTGTACAAACCAAAACTAAAATTTGTATTTTTTTTTTACACATGGACTCGCATTCTGGAGGAACCAAGTTCGATTTTCGGTCCAGACTCAGTGCTTTCAGTTTCCCGTGGTATCCCCAAATAGCTCCAGGCAAATGATGGGAGTATTTTACTGCTCGCCATGACCACTTCCTTCCTTGAGCCTCTTTGTCAAAACCTCTTGTTCCATTTGTAATGACCTCGCTTTCGAAGAAACGTTAGCAATTACCGAGGGTGTAACATATATGAGGGGTGGAGGAAGTCATTGGCCTCCCTCCCTCTATAGCCTCACTAGGGGGCGCCACAAGACAACCATGTATATTAAGTTTCATACTATGTGTGTATTTACGGAAAGTTGAGGCCAATTAGTGCTGAATAATGTTTACACTGGTGGAAGTATTGAATATGTTATGTTAAAATATGTGAGTAGGAAGCAGTGTGTGTGCTTGCAAATACTAAGATAATTTATTTAAAAACTAAAATTTGCAACACATGGGGCGTCGAATTCTCTACAAGAACTTGTTAAACCCCCTTTCACAGCCCTTTGGGGGAGGCATCCCCGCCATCTTGGAAATACCATAACTTCCATAACCATAAGTTCCATAACTTAATTTACAGATTATATATTTAAAAACAAAACTTCTTTAAACATCTAAAAGTATGCGATTTCTCCCCCTTAGACGACAAAAGTCCCGACNAATACTAAGATAATTTATTTAAAAACTAAAATTTGCAACACATGGGGCGTCGAATTCTCTACAAGAACTTGTTAATCCCCCCTTTCACAGCCCTTTTGGGGGAGGCATCCCCGCCATCTTGGAAATACCACAACTTCCATAACCATAAGTTCCATAACTTCATTTACAGATGATATATTTAAAAACAAAACTTCTTTAAACATCTAAAAGTATGCGATTTCTCCCCCTTAGACGACAAAAGTCCCGACNATATATTTAAAAACAAAACTTCTTTAAACATCTAAAAGTATGCGATTTCTCCCCCTTAGACGACAAAAGTCCCGACGCGCCTAGTTATTATATACCCATTCGATCTGCTTGGGGAGAGAAAAGCAAAGAACACAAAATAAAATTTGAAATCGGTTTACGTTTACAATAATTTAATGCCAATCTCAGGTGAGACGCCTGTAAAAGTTAAAATTTGGAATCAGTTTACGGACACAATAATTCAAGGTCAATCCGAGGTGAGACGTCGATATCAGTTATGTTGGGTTCTTTATTTCTTCCTACCGCCTTCTTGTTGTTCCGTCGTACAACAGAGTAAGTACACGGAGACGAAATGTGTTGGTTCCATTGACGGGGCCGCGGTGGTTGAGCGGTTAGACTGCTCGCCTCCCACCAAAGCGAACCTGATTCAATCCCCGGCCAGGTCACTTTTGGATTTTCGCAAGTGGGAATCGAGCCGGACGGTGCCATTGGTCGGCGGGTTTTCTCTGGGATATCCCGTGCGCTGCTCCATTCGCACCTCATTTCACCCTTTTCGGCTCTCAAGACTTCGTTGTTAAAAGCCGCCCAAATCTCTCAATTCAACTTACACTTTAACAGAATAGACTTGCGGCATGTTCCTTGAGTGTAGAACATGGACTTTCAGGGATACGTAATAACCTTAAAAGAAATGATAATCTATACGGCCTTGAAAAAGAATGAAAGGACATGAGGTCAAACAATTCTAACATCAGAAATGTGTATGCAAGATATTATTTACTGCTTTTCCTGAGGGTATACAAAGAGCACTAAACAGAATAACACGATCTCAAACTAGTAGTGTTACGTCGAAGTGATGGAATATTGACGATCTTTAATGCACTAACGGAACAGAGTTCGCGTGCCAATCAGAGGTACTTTAAGTGGCGTCTTTCACGTACCCCCGGTGGAATCCAGAGAAATCTACCACCAACGAAAAGAGATTTGCCGCATTCCAACCTCGAGGGCAGCAGCACATCTTCCAAACGGTCCTCGTAAGAGGAGAAAACTGCTCGACGGGAATGGCAAAGGTTAAAGCGTAATTTCGAATGTATATGATCGGCCCGGGGGGGTATCGCCAAATACAAGACCCTCCCCCTTTCAAACTGGAGAGCTCACGGGTTCACGAATCCGCCTGTAAAAACACGGGGTGCTCGTCCTCGCGTGGTTATGTATTTACAGAAAGTACACGTTAGGAGCAGGCGATGTGAAACCACGGCACGGAGAGGAGAGAGGCCGGGGAGAAGCGAAGACGTACCGGAACTGCGAGTCTGAGAGGTACACTGTTAAAATCTTACATATATTCACGGTACTTTTTTACGGAAACGTACAGTTAACAATTCCAGGCACTGTGGTTCATACTGGGTGATTCAAAACATCGACAAAGCTTAGTATGTTGTGCGGGACGGCGAACCGTTCATTATCCAAGAAGGGGCCCATATCCGGAAATGCATGGTTTGGAGGTTGTGGTGCCGGTTCCATGGCCACCATGGTCACCAGATCTCACACCTCTAGACAGTTTTCTCTGGGGTTGTATTAATCATCAGGAGGGGACCTTATAGCATGAATACGCGAAGTGACTGAGCTACTGAGCACACAACCACACGTATGTCAATCTCTGCACCGCCGATTTTAGGCCCTGTAATCAAGTACGGGGTCGACAGTCCGAACCAATTTCGTAATTCGTCAAACGGTGTGACGATCATGTTAGGTTGGTGGTGGTTTCGTGATGCAAGGTGTAACGTACACCTATCACCATACCGGAAGCGTTGTCAAGCTTTGACGCCCCACAGCGCCCAACCCATGCTTTACCGGACGTGGGTCCCCTCTTGAAAAATGGTTCGGTTTGCCGTCCCGAACAACATACTAAGCGTTGCCGATGTTGTTATGAATCGCTCGGTGTATTGTAAGATGCCCCGATAGTGGTTTCAATGACTAGAGACCTGAAAAATTCGCGGATTCATTTCGGCACAAGCTAGAATTCGAAACACGTGTGTTTATAAAACTTCAGTCATTGGTCCACACGGTGTTTGACACCTCTTGGAGAAGGCTGGCCCAACCGTCGCCTTCTACTGTGACAGCAGGCAACCAATGTGCGGTTGATATCGGCATATTTGTACATAAGACTGGAGAGTCTAGCCTGCAGGTCAGTGAACTCGCGAATTTTTCTGGTCTCTATCAATGACATTTACAGTACACAGCAGGAAAAGGCGTCCAATAAGTTAAATCCCTCCCGTGGTGGGAGACATCATTCGTTGTTTACTCTATGTTACGTAGTCTCGCAAACTGTTGCTGCTAATAACATCAAACACAGCCACGTTTTTATTGGCTCCGATATACGGCAGAGCGTTGTACTGATACTGGTACAGTTCCGAACAAAAAACATGTTTGTAACGAAGCCTAAAATTGCAGTTTTATATATGCATGAAGGAGTTAATATACGGAAACGCATCCGCAATGAAGTAATGACGGGAAATGGAGCTGAGCTCCGCAGATACGAAATACGGAACGTATCTGTATTTCCTATAACTTCGGGTTTCGGGAACGAACAATGCCGAGCCCTCACGAAGCTTACTTCGCCTTTATTTATCAGAAAATTATCGATACTGTTCCAGCTAGGATATGCACGGCCCTTAACCCAATCCTTCAAACACAAAAAAAAAATGGCATCAGGCATCTGTAACGTTTAGAAACACTTAAATCACTGAGATATAACTATAAAACGAAAAACGTTATGTAAGTATCAATTCTAGAAATAACATACTCATACCCTAAAACGTTACAGATAGGTCGTACGTGAGTGCGGTCTCCAAAAGTTTTGATTTGTGCCCACAAATATTGCTCCATATTAAACCATTCTAACATTTTTAATGTATTTTTATTTGCAGTAGAACACCCGCATAATATATATCAAAGATGTTTCTCGTAATATCTTTATTTAAACCAGAAGTAAATAAAAAATTTCTAAAAATTTACGGAGAAAATTTAAAAATAGTTATATACCAGCACTTTCCGAAATTAACTCAAATGTTTTAAGTGTTTCTGCCAAAACTGAATACAGAATATCGTCTTAGGCTTTGCAAGAAACAAAATTTTTGTTCGTCGCTATATCTAGTAACTTTGTCATATGTCGGGACCAATAAAATTTTATTTGTGCCTCATGTTACTTACAGCAAAATGTTTTATGAGGCATGAGAGTTTATTCCCAACAAAGTACGATATCTCCTACGTGTTGTGGACTTAGCTTATTTGGATATTGTTTTAGTCTGTGTATTTACTGTTCACGGTAAGCTGAGCACTTTTGAAAACCCTGTTTAAGATCTACTCGTATGCACATTGTGATTCTTCCACCACATGTAAAATAAACATTGCCATGGGCTTGATCACACAATTTGTGCTTCGGCCAAGTGAAGGTGCGAAATCATTAGCCAAGTAAATACTTCACAAATTTGTTTATTGTTACACTTACGTTCATTAAAACAACAGAAAGCAACGTAAATCAGTTCATTATTTAAAATTGTATACCTAAAACCTTTAATTCTATGCCACGATATGGGACTACTTTGCCTCCACCGTTACCAACTTCACTAGGTGCATGCAAGTCACAGTGTGCCAATTGAAATATAATGAAAGCAGGGGTGTTGACATTTTTCTAAGTTTGATTTCGAAAGTGCCCAGTTAATCGCGAAAAGTCTGTACATGTATACTACTGCCGACTATTGAAGTCACTTCGTGTGCAACTTACCAGGTATGGGCCGTTCACGGTTTATTGAGCACTTTTAAAACCAACCTTTGGAAAATTTCACTGCCCTTACCTGTATAAATTTTGACGGGCACACTGGCTGACGTGCGCCTTGTAAAGTTGGTAAGGACGGAGGGAAAGTAAGTCCATGTATTAACGTTGAATTAAAAAAAGTTAGATTAACAATTGTGAATACCGATTTGATTTTTTTCACCTTACGTTTTTTATAACTGCAATAAAGAGGAAATTTGTAATATATTTAAGGTTCTAATAATTTCACAGTTTCACTCGAGCCACGCATGAATAAAGTGATTATACCCTTAGGAATGCCAATTTGAGATATATTGGTATAATATACAATGTTCATACAAGTAGATGTTAAGTTCAGTTCGCCGTGAACAGCCTCTATGGGACATATGAGTGGAAGGTTTAACAGTGTACGCGAGGGGTGCACGAGCCGCCGAAACACATAGCACGCGCTCGCCGATCGGGGTGAGAAGGTCGGCTCGATGCGCCGAGCCTTCAATAAAACCCCTTCGGCTCGCGGCCAAGGAGCTCGTTTACATTAGGCAAACACGGTGGCGGGAACGGCTCGTTTGAATAATGAAGCGGGGTGGAGCTAGGTGGAGGGCGGGGCGGGGCCCCCGCGTCGCGAAGGTACCACTTCCGTATGGTAAACAAGGCGAGCCGACGCCCGCCACGAGTTCCGGCGTGACCGGCCCCCGCGATCGACGGGCCCTCCCCTCTTCGTGGGCGCCCGTTGGCTTAACGTGGTCCGGGTGCGAATCTCCCGGCCACGAGACGACACGCCCCTCTTCCACCGTGCTCGTACATCTTGTATATCTCCCGCTAAGAGTTTAAAAAAAAAAAACTAGTCAGGTGCTCACGATAACCGCGCAGTAGCCAGTATCCACGTTCCGACACGCTTTCCTGCCGACAGAATTGTCGAGAACTACTTGATCGAGTAAAGCTGGACTCACGACCTTCCCTCGCATCCGTCGGTCGCTCTTCCGTCCCGCGGTCACGTGATCTTCAACCAATAGCCATCCGTCCATCCGTCAAATGTTTTCCGAACTTCAACTTTTGACGGGCGGACGGACGGATGAGCCACCGCCTTCTGACGACATTCCTTAGACGTGAATACGCACTTTGAAATAACATCCAAAACGGTGGATCTGTGTTTATTTATTTTGGTGGTAAATTCAAAAAAATTCTGCAGAAATTCTTATTAAGTGAAAAAATTATTACCCAAAAATATCTCTCTTTTGAAAATGTATTTCCAACCAAAATATGCCTCCAATGAAAGAAAGATCGCGATGTTAAGTTGTCACAATGAAATTTTGCCGTACAAAAGGATTGACGGATGAAGGATTTTTGTGAATCGCTTTCAACGACTGACGAAAACACAAGCCGGATGACTGACTGACGGACGGGCGACTGATGGATGAGACGGATGATTGTGACTCAAGCCTTAGCAAAGAGATTTTTTTTTTTACAAATTTTCACTAAACCGGTGACATCACGTCAATGCTCATGTTGGTAAATTTCACACATTCCGAGAGTTTCTGAAGGATTTACTGACCATACGTCATAACCAGAAAGTACAAGCATTTTGTTATAATTTTTAAGTTTCTGAAGAAGTAAAGTACGACGTGTCAAGTAGCTAAAGATTATCATGCGTTTCATATAAATGACGAAGTTAATATCCTTTTAATTTAACAATATTTGATCAAAAGCGTGTTTCCCGAAACTTTTCAAAATTGAAAATGTAACAAATTATTGGGGGAAGACAACAATTTAATTTGTTTCGAATTGTTGGGATTTGGTGTACTGCATCCGTGAGGCATGTTTCCAGTTTATTTTTTTTAAACAAAGCAACACTTACAAATTTACTTTCTTTTCGAATGAGCCGGGGCAGTTCTTCCATTTCCTTTACCGCCTCCCACGTAGACGAACCGGGCTCGATTCCCGGCGGGGAAGCTCCCGGATTTTCGCACGTGGTAATCATGCTGGACGATGCCGCTGGTCAGCGGGATTCCTCGTTGATCATTCCGGCGCTGCTCCGTACTCACCTTGCTTCACCCTCATCGGCTCTTATGACGTCGATGTTAAGAGCAGTGGCGTGTGGTGAATTGTTGCAAGGTAAACTGGTACTTGTTCAGTGCTGTACACACGTGTACCCGAGTGCACTCGACTCACGCAGCAGGAACCAGAGTGGAGCAGGGAGACCAATGTACTGCGGTCACTCACGAGAGAGCTGCGAAGCACCCATAACACACGTATTGTAACGTCAAATGCACTACTACGTTTAAGTGGCCGATGTGTAAACTAGCAAACGATTACGAACAGCACAGAGCCAAACACAACTTACCTTGCAACAGTTCACCACACGCCACTGTTAAGAGCCGCCCAGATATCACCACACTACGTAATTGCGCGTGCAGGTACGCAAACTGCGTTTAATAAAAATTGGACGAACTGTATACGCCCCACCAAGTACAGCACTACTGACATTTTCGCGATATTTTGCCCTTAAATATAGCACATATATGTTTAACTACAGAATAATAATGTACGGGGAGGCTACTTACGAACACAGAGGTGAAACAGCTGCTCGTATCACGAACTCCAGACGCACACGCCAGCAAAATTGCTTTGTGGCTAGGGACAAGTGTATTTCGCGAAAACATTTAGGGCCATGCTAGACTCTAATAGCCTACGTCTACAACCACAACTACCTTTGGTTACTGGCTGAGCGTGTACATGAGAATACATGTTCTTATTTTACTGGGTCAATCGTAATAAAGTACTCCGATACTGGACGTCCACGATTCCGGACAGACACTTGAGACACGGGGCATTTAAAATCATCCAACCACGAAAGTGCATATGAAGAAAAGTGTTTTGGAGAACAGCTGGTCTTGAAATCTTTCCGCGAAAAACACCTGCCCCTACTCGTGGTCAGAGAAGTGTTGGGACGCCGTTCGTCAATCAGCGTCTCGTAACCTACTCGACAGCTGGCATCCCAGCCAATAGGGAACATTCCTCAGTACGCAGTGGCCAATCGGACACAAGGCCCGCTCTCAGAGCCTCGCGCAGCCAATTAGAGAAGTCGGTACGTCCACATCGATGGCGGTGCCACGCCATTTCGTGTCTGTGTAGTTATCTACTCTGTGACGTAGGGTGAGGCTAACGGCTACGGAGTGAAAGGATTTATAGGGCATTCACAGTTAAGAGAGCACTTTTGAAAGCCCTCTCACGTGGAATAAAAGTAAAATAATATTTTTTTATTTTAGCCTTAGGCGTTAACTTTCGAATGCGATGGAGTATACAGACTATGTTTATTACTTACAAGGCAATATTTATTTAAAAAGGTTGTTAAAGGATAAAAAATTACTGAAAGGAGAAAGTAAATAGAGCATCACTTTACTGTGAACAGTCTATGGAGGTCGAGTCCCTGAGGGAGGCATGGAATAAGAGCAAGAGAAACAACGATACGCAAAGGCGGCAGGAAACGGGAGTTTCACAGCCTGATTCTCACTTTAAATATTGCAATACTTGCGCAGATAATTTAAAAACGTCAAATTTTAATAAGCGCCATTTTAAAACCACATTTACTTGATATAGCGCAAAATCGCGTACAAATACTTTAATTACGTGAATTTAGATTTTTTAAAGGGGCCTGTGAACAATCATTTCTCTCAAGCCTTTGCCATGTATTTCACGCTCTAATATTTCTTTATCGTCAAATATGTGCTTACTCTCATTTAAATTTCAGTCTTTATTTAAAGTAGACATTCAGGAGTTATACGAAAATCGTTTTTTCTGAAACAGTTTGGAAATGATCGTACACGTTTCTCCTAGCGACGTAATGTGCCTGCTTGTCGTTCTCCCCCACTCCGTTTCTACCTCCGTCTCCGCTAGGGGCGCCACCATCTAAAAATATCTCGTTCACACTTCTCTCTGTAACAATGTTTAAGCTGTTACCTTTTCTTTTGTAAATGTTTTATTTCTGCCACATATGCATCACACTAAATTTGGCGGTGCTGTCTGTAACGACTTCAAAAATGGACATTTTATCAGTTCGTATTAACAGGCTCATTTCAGTGATTGCCACACGAAATATTTAGTTATTTTCGGCCTTATTGTATGTTATAGCTACAGCATTAATAATTTTAGGTATTTACTATTTAATTTAAATTGGAAATTTGTTTTACAACCAGAAATTTTATTTGGGAGTCTTTCGTAAACATAGAAAAGCAGTTTATGTGTAGAGGCCACGGATTAAAGCGCAGTTTGTTGTTGGATGTCATCAAAACGCATGGTATGATTTTTAATTTGTAGCATAGCTCTCTCGTGACTGGCGTTTATTTTCAAAATTACTTTTGAGTATGTAAGTTAAAGTGATTTTTGGCCATATTGTTTCCCGCCGAGCAGGGCGCCGACGCTGTGGGTTTGGCCTGGTAGGTTTTTAAGGAATTTGAGAATAATGCTACCTAGTCCGAGAGAAGAGTGTCTGTACGGGCTAAAAAGGCGGGTAATTGTTTAATTTCGACTACCGCGTTGTGTAATGGTACAGGAAGGACTGTATGTGATGTAATTTAGGCCCAAGAGCCTAGATAGTGAAGATTCTGAAGAAGACTTGACATTAAGGGGAATGCCGACAAAGCCCAGCAACTACGAGACCTTCCAGATGCTACTCTAGAATTACACTTCAGATAGGTTTATTGAAATTTCCGATCGCAGAGAACATAAACATTTATTTTGTTTATTTGAAGAAGAAAAAAAAGTTTCCTTGGATTGACAATGACTGGGTTTCTAACATCATTTATAGGCGGATCACGTTAAAGTGTGCACTTTTGAGGCCCTAGTTACTTTTTTATTTCAGCCATTTCTTATTCTATAACAACCTTTTTAAATAAATATTGTCATATAAATAATAAACACAGTGTGTAGTCGGAAGTTAACTTATAAGGCTAAAATAAAATATATTAGTGACTATTATTCCAAATGAGAGGGCTTTCAAAAGTTCTTACTTTACCGTGAATATATTATACATGCGGAGTCCTGTCATTCAGATTAACAAGCTCTGCCAACGCTAGTTCTGCAGGAAAAAAAACACTTTAATTTATTTTATTCTTAAGAATAACAAGAAAATCTCCGATAAATAAACTAAACATAATTGACAGAGATACTGCCACGAGACTGGCTACTGTTACGAAAGGCCACGTCAGGTTAATGACAACATTGCTGAAGCCCTGCTAAAATTCTACTTAGGATATTACTCCGCCTCGTGGAAAAAAAAAAAAAAAAAAGCTTTACAGCGTCTAGAAAATTACACCAATGGAGCAACGCCCTGCATACGTTCACACCCAGTTTAATAATATTTTGCACGAGAACTATTTCTTACTAGTCATTACCGATATAAGTAACAGTTCAATTCAACCAAATATAAGGAAGGTACTTTTATGTTAAAGCAAGTACAAAACGGTTGTGTTACATGGCATATTTATGATACAACAACATGTCTGACATGCGGTGATTTTACAAAGGTTTGATCCAAAAAGAGCGAAGAAACCGCGAGTAGATTATAGTGAATATTTTGCAGTGGAGTGCCCCGAAATTACACGAGAGTGGGTCTTAAACGAGGAGGAGCTGTTACAGAAGGTGGCATCACGCGAGCAAATGACCCATGCTCGGATATGTAGATGGCGGCAAACAATAGCCTACCGGCTGGTCTCGCCACGAAGTGGTCGTGTAGTGTAAGTTCGCCTCGGGCGCAGGAGTGTTCCCGGTCAGACGTCGAGGAGTTGAAGTGGCGATCAGCGAAGACGCAGTTTATCTCTGAACAGCCGCGAGGAAGGAACAACCATTGGTTGCACACACACACACACACACACACATACACACCCGCCGCCGTCGTGTTCCAGCTCGTTGAGTCGAGTCGAGTCGAGAGATTTGGACGGCTCCTAACTACGAGGTCTTGAGAGCCGATGAGGGTGTGAAATGAGTTGAGAATGGAGCAGTGTCGGAATTCGAGGATGGG
>NQII01006773.1:27369-41578 GCA_002778355.1 Clitarchus hookeri
TTTTTTTTTTTTTTTTTTTTTTTTTTTTTGTAGTTTGTAAATCTTAGGTTAATAAAATGCAAGTGTCAAATATACGACTTCGGTTTCGCAGACGACAAAAAGTGCCAACTGGAAAACAGCGTTCATGATAATGGATATGTGCAAAGAAAATGGAGTATGAACAAGTGCATTGACGTCTTGAGGCTGGTTTCAATGCGCCCAGTGGAATTCAGAATAAATTCTAGAAATTAGGCTGTATTGAGACGTTCTTAGTACATATAGACCTTTTAAAATATAATTTTTTCCGTTTTAAAATATTTTCTTTGTAACATTGCATTCCAAATATTGTTTATACTGTCAAGGAANAAAATATAATTTTTTCCGTTTTAAAATATTTTCTTTGTAACATTGCATTCCAAATATTGTTTATACTGTCAAGGAATCGATTTAAATCGCGAATCAAAGTTACAAACTATTACATTATGTGATAAGCATTTAGCTTAAAACACATGTATGTATTTACGAATTAAGTGCTCCTAAACATAATAATAGAATTAATAAAACTTATTTCTAGTAAAGAAAATATTATTGTCTTTTAGCCTTACTTCCCTCTAAGGAGAAAGAAGAGAATCGTGCGAACATACGATTATTTGTATTTCACTTGTCCAAGAACTTTCGAAACTAAACGAACATACTGTAATAATTATCTAAGGCATATAATGCCAATAACTGTAGTCCCGACATAAAAATTCATAAAACAATAATGACCACTGAAATTGTAAAATTGTAACTGTACAAATGCGAAATCTTTCTGCAGAGTTTATATGACATTCTGAAATACAGCAGTTTCCTAAATCACTTACCTGAATTTGTTCAAAGAGGTCAAATAATAATTTCACTCCCCCCTTCAACTAATATGTCAACATTATGCTATCAAAAGAAAATATAATTTTGAGAGTTAAAGTGTTTATGTGGTTAAATGCCTGTCTTTGTAATACAGTGGTGGTTGGGTTTAATATATGTGCCCACAAAGTTATTTTTTATCGGGACTACAATTATGGATACATATATATGATGTATATGATATTTATTACTTTTGTGTTAGATATTCACCGCAGTTTTTAACGAGAAAACAATAAAGACTATGCTATTTCCATTTATCATTAATTTTGTCACTTTATGTTTGAATTAAATTAGTTGTTGGCAAGGATGCCAGCCTTTCGCAGAAAACGTTCCACCCTCTCTATACCTTAGTTTACTAGTGCACACCTTCAATTTTATTTTGGTTATTGGTTGCATGTCTTCTCGAGAAGACATTTTGGTATTTAAGTAGGCCAATTAAGGCCAGACTCCTAACCTGGTCGTAAATGATTCACGGATGAGCCTGTAAGAAGCAGAGCAATTAAACCCATCCATTGGCGAAAGTGGATCAAAGATAAAGTGTTTTGAAATACAAGCTGAAAATAACTATTTTCCTCGGTGATCGGGTATTGCTAAATGAAAAAAGTACCTTAAAATTATTATATTTACAATCAATAACACAATGAATGTTATTTTTAGAATTATTTGGCAAGTTCATTCATTTATCAGTGATATTTCACGAAGCCGCAAAAAGTACTTTAGCTCTAGGAAACAAATGTTAGCGCTTGAACGGCCTTAAAAGACAGTACAAGAGACAATTTTTTTTTTCTATGTTTTGAGGATATGGTATGGTTTTGTAACGTGACATCAGTAATAACTTAATAAAAATACCAATTATGTATTTTAAAAAATACTTATTAGGTTTTTTTAAGTGTAAATATAAGAATTTTGACTGAGATTATTAATTAGTATAAATTTAAAAAGTTATTACAAAATTAAATTTGGTTTCCTCTTAAGTGTTCCTTGAAGTCACAGAACGGTTATATTACTATTTATTTGAAATCCTACTCTTGATTTTCGTGTGATAAGTGTTTAATTCCTGGCTATTGTAACTTTAATTTTTATCCAAAAACTTTAAATAGAAATACAAGACAACAATACAACAATTTTCCAATAAATTATTCTTTATGACATTCTGGTATTGCGGACAACTATTCTGAGTTGCAGTCTATGTTTAGTTTTGAGATTTGTGCAAAAAATAAACATTAATTCCAACTTCAATTCTTTGTTTGTAAATTTATTTTCTGCCATTGTCGTACTTCTTCAGTCTATTATTTCATTTCGCAAAGAAAAATATGTTTAGAATGTTCTCGATAATATGAGCACTTTTTAAGGCCGTGCTTAAAATTTCCTTTCAAATGTTTTGTTTCCTTTCGCGAATTATTAATATAAAAATTTCCATGCGACTGATAAACATCGTGAGGGCACAACAAAATATAGTTTTTTGTTATTATGTATGCTGGGAGTGCCTTAATAAGTGCTCACTATACAGTGAATATCTTATAATTTGCTATAAAAAATTACAGTTTACTCATGGTTACTTGCAACATTTCTGAATCTCTCCTAAAGTTCTAATTCCAGGTTATTCCTCCGCCTCATACAAAAAAAGCGTAACCTAGTGTAATAATCAGACTAAAGGGATAATGCGCCACATTCGTGCGCGCTCAGTGTATTAATATTTTGCATAAGAACTAATTCCTACTAAGCATTACTAACACGCCAATTTTCTTATTTTTTTTTTTNAGTGTATTAATATTTTGCATAAGAACTAATTCCTACTAAGCATTACTAACACGCCAATTTTCTTATTTTTTTTTTTTTCATATTAATTATAATTGAAAAATTACAATTCTTAAATAATCTGTAACTAAAAGTTCAGTTTAATCAAAAATAAGGTTGGTTTATTTTAACATGTTAGTGCANAGTGTATTAATATTTTGCATAAGAACTAATTCCTACTAAGCATTACTAACACGCCAATTTTCTTATTTTTTTTTTCATATTAATTATAATTGAAAAATTGCNAACACGCCAATTTTCTTATTTTTTTTTTCATATTAATTATAATTGAAAAATTGCAATTCTTAAATAATCTGTAACTAAAAGTTCAGTTTAATCAAAAATAAGGTTGGTTTATTTTAACATGTTAGTGCACGTATACACCGCTTGCGATACTTTGCATGTTTAAGAAACAGCCAAGCACTTCATGCACGGGGTGAGTTTTCAAAGGTTTTATTCAAAAAGCGTCAAGAAACCGCGAATAGACTATAAACAATAATTTCCGTATTTTGAACGACTTGAACAGGCCCGCCTGAACGTGGTTTTCTTCTTTCGTGGCCGGGAAGTGCGAGAGCTAAAAGGGGTATACCGTTACGCGCTACAGGAAGTGCAATCGCCAATACGCGCAGGGCTTTGAACTGGCGTGCAGTGTTCTCGTAGTGCTGCGTGTTACTATGGCACTTTCAGCTGTGACCTCTAACATTTTATTGATGAAAAGTCTTTAGCAAAGTTCAATACAGGCTCCCATCGTAGTTTGACTCGTGTCCGCCTAGTAAGATTGTATATACGGCAGTCGTGAAAAGTCCGTTTTTAAGTATATATTGGAAGGGTCCCAAATAATATTTACAGCATGCGTGGTAACTTTAAGGGAACATTCGGTTCACGTCAGGAGTATGATTTATTTTCGTAGGTAAACCTATTGGAAGGGCGTTTATTATTTCCGTAAAAAAAAAATTTCAAACACACTGCGACGAAGTTCAAGCGCCATGTAGGCGGGAGGGTTCCCCCTGCCTGGCGCTTGCAGGGTGTTTGAAATATGCATTTTTCAAAGAAACTATTAAACTTGCGTCCAACGTGCTGATCTACAAAAATAACACACACTTCAGATGAGAGCTTGTTTGAGTGCTTTTAATACGTCACGTACATTACAAACACCATTTCGTAGCACTCAACAAGGTTAATAACGGCCTTTTCGAAGCGCTGTATTGCGGAATATACGCTTAAGATACATACAAAACTGCCCAAGGGCCCTGCACTGAACCTTCCTACAGGCTTCCAACCAATAAAATAATAGGGTCACGGCTGAGAGTCCCGTAGGTACACGCAGTGCGACTAGAGCACTGCGTGCCAGTTCAGAGTCTTGCGCTTAGCGGCGATGGGGCACTTGATGCGCGTGACAGCGTCGCCCTTATCGCCTCCGTGCTTCTCGGCCTCGAGCGCGGGAAGACCTCCAGGTAGGCGGGAACCCTAGCGTGACAGGAAATCTTGCCCTGGCCAAGGGGCCCTATAAGGGGGAGGGGGGAGGGTAGAGGAGGGGTGATCCTAGGGTGGTTATCGTCACGTCACCAGCCAGACGTGAGGACGGCAGGTTTCATCAACAGGCCCGGGCCGTGCCTCCGGCAGCCGCTAAAGAGGCGGGGCGGCCCCGTGATTGATGCACCGCCGATGATGAAGCAGTCCTCGCGATAGGACCACCACCGGCCCATAAATCAGCGTCGATTCGCCCCCGTCAAAGGGGACTGCCGTGGGCTCCCGTACCTCGTCCCTCGAGGGGCCCCTCACCTAGCGCTGCGACCTTTCGTGTCGGACCTCCTCCTTGCCTACAGGGAGAGTAGAAATATCTTCATAGCACACATGTCATATTTAGAGACGCGAAGATGTCGCGGGATTCGTTTGGCAACAAGCTACAAACCTTTGTGCATTCGAGCATCAGTTAGTATTTCATTGGCTGTTGCTCCAGTTTTAAACCACAGACCGGGTAGCACGGGATTCGGTTCGTATTTTCCTTGCAGATTCGTTACTGCTGGAAAGTCGTTCGAGTCGGGTCGAACAAACTATGGACCAGTGGAATCGCAAACGCATAAGTACACGTGAATGTAGTTTAACTTGTCCTCAGGTGAATCCGCGAAATTTCCAGGTATCTTAATCATATTTATTATAGTCCATTCACGGTCACCATAGGCTGTTCATGGTAAACTGAGCACTTTTGAAAGCCCTGCTTAAAATCTACTTGTATACGCACTGTATATTTTTCCCTGTATGAAAAATCAACATTTCCGTGTGCCTTATTACTTTATTCCTGCTTCTGTTAGGGGGAAATGAGAAATTATTAAAAACGTATATATTTCAAAAATGTGCTAGTTCTTAAAGCTAAAAGCATTAAAATAATATAGAATAAAAAGTATTTGCAAATGTTTATCTAAATTGTGTTGACACATGAAACTACTTTCCTCCCTTCGTTGCCAACTTTACAGGGTAAACGCCAGACTCCGTGTGCGTTAAAATATGTACGCAGGTAGGGGCAGTGACCTTTTTTAAAGGTTGATTTCAAAAATGCTCACTTTACCGTGAACAGCCTCTACCAACTTTAATGCTTAGCGGGAAGCGACTTACAGACCGAACACACGACTGCAATAGCTTGCCTATAGTGCGTATCACTCTTGTATTGCAGTGGGAAGCTAATCAAACAATTTTATATTTATACACTGCTGTGCAATTTCAAAATTTTTTTTTTACCTATTCTTGTAGGTATGAACATATTCTGCCAACACAGCACAACGCCTTGGCTGTTGATAACTCTAGCCATCTGGAAGCAGCGCGCGTCATGAACTCTTTACTGAAATCTAAGGGTGAGATGCACTATAGTGCGGGGCCGGCAGAGCTAAGAATAGGGTTCTACATATTAAATTATCATAGGCGTTTTTCAGCTACCTTCAGCAATATCGCATTCAAATAACTAAAACTTTGTTCCTTTTAGAAGAGAAGAGCCATGCTACGAGGGAGCAAGTAGAAGTATATGAGTAAGGGTTTGTGTTTCGTTGAGTTCATAAAACTTAATTTACACGTAAAAAAATGTTTTTGGTAGCAGTATGGCAAAGGCAAAGATAGACAATGTGTTTTTTTTCTATTTGAAAGCGATATCGTGGAGGGTGGCTGAGACACACCTAAAATCATTTAGCACGTAAAACGCTATCCTTTCTCTCGGGTGGTCCCACTCTAGGCTGCGGCGTTGATCCTTTCACCTGCAGTATCCTGTAAACAGAGCTTCGCACAAAGAAGTGAATTTGATGATCTGTACAAGGCACAAAACAACGTCCGATAATAAGGCCCACGCGCGTGGGGCGTGGGAGACATCACTCGTTGTTGACATTATATTTCGTAGACTCATAAACAGTTGCTGTCATCAACATCAAGCACATGCACATTTTTATTGGCCCCGATGTATGACACAGCGTCATCTAGTACAGTGTAAAAATTTGTTTGAACTTTTACAAGAAAAAAATTCTTGGAAACACGCTTGCCGAGTAAATCCTTCGTAGAACTACAAACAGTTTTCTTGTAAAATGTGCAAAACATTTGTAATATTACGAATGATGGGCTTGTAGAAACACTTACATTATTGATCAGTGGACACATTTTCTTCTTCCTTCTGGAAAATAAATGTTATAAATTAATAAAGAAGAATAGGGTTAAAAAACATTCCAGAACATAATTCAAGAAAATAATTACAGCTTGCCAGCGTTGGGAATGGAACCAAAGTCCTACGCGTTTCTACCCCACGCCCTCAACCACAAGACTAACTTCACTTACAAACTTCACACTTTTTTTGTACTAAATAAAACCGTAGATACCTACAAAATATTAGTGATTCGGTTAAGAATAAAGCATTATTTAATTTTAAGAGTTCTGTGTAGATATGAAACGTTAATGTGAACTAGTAATGAGTAATAGCGCCACATATTTTTTAAATTATCATCTATTTATTATGATTTGAATTTTTTAAAGTGTTTTGCGTTATTCAAACCTGCAACGAATCTCTTTTTACACGCAACTGCATGATACATTACTCCTAGTTTTTGCACAAACAGCTATCTATATACAGTTTTAAGTTGTTGAGTGTCCACCATTTTGCTTGAGCTCGTGGATACGGATCAGTTTAATACAAACATTTCTTAATGTCTGTTGCAAACACAGCTCTTGTAGTTTCACGAACAAATAATTTTACAAGTGCAATTTTTGTGATGTTACTAACATTTGTATAATTACAAACAATTTATCAGTAAAAATTACACTTTTTTTTTACAGCGTGAAGTTGAAAGCAAAATTTGGTTCATTGCAACCTCTACATTCACATATGTATGCGTGATTATAAGGGTTAACGGAGCTCGAGCACAGACACTCATAGTCTGGGCGAGTGAACACTCAAGAATAGAATGACAGTTTAGAAGCAGATTTTGTGTTGAAAAACTGTATTTCATTAAGAGTGCTAAGTTTTTTTAAAATACTTAAATGAAATACCGTTTAATTTGTAAACATACCTGTAAGTACTATTCCCTCGCATAAAAAGAATACATCGCACAGTTTAAACGTTATTGCACAAATTACTAAAAACAGCGATCATAGTGTTTTTGGAACTTACAAATGAAATAAACGAAATCATTTAGGCCTCCAAAGTGTAATGTCGCAGTATTAATAATTATCGGAANACCAATTTACAGCTTATTATCTTTCATTCCGAGGTTGACCCCTTTTTTTACCTAATATGACTGGGCTATTATGTAGCAGTATGGCAATGGCAAAGATAGAAAAAGTGTTTTTTTTTCTATTTGAAAGCGATATCGTGGAGGGTGGCGGAGACACACCTAAAATCATTTGCCATGTAAAACGCTATCCTTTCTCTCGGATGGTCCCACACTGGGCTGCTGCGTTGATCCTTTCACCTGCAGTATCCTGTATACAGATCTTTGCAAAAGGANTCCTTTCACCTGCAGTATCCTGTATACAGATCTTTGCAAAAGGAAGTGAATTTGATGATCTGTTCAAGGCAGAAAATAACATCCGATAATAAGGCACTCGCGCGTGGGAGACATCACTCGTTGTTGACACTATATTTCGTAGAATCATAAACAGTTGTTGTCATCGACATCAAGCACAGGCACATTTTTACTGGCCCCGATGTATGACACAGCGTCATCTAGTACACTGTAAACATTTTTTTGTACTTTTACAAGAAAAAAATTCTTGGAAACACGCTTGCCGAGTAAATCCTTCGTAGAACTACAAACAAAAACATTTGTAATATTACAAATGATGGGCTTGTAAAACCACTTACATTATTGATCAGTGGACACATTTTCCTTCTTCCTTCTACAAAATAAATGTTATAAATTAATAAAGAAGAATATGGTAAAAAAACATTTCAGAACATAATTCAAGAAACAAATTACAGATTGCCAGCGTTGGGAATGGAACCAAAGTCCTACGCGTTTCTACCCCACGCCCTCAACCACAAGACTAACTTCGCTTACAAACGTCACACTTTTTTTTGTACTAAATAAAACCGTAGATACCTACAAAATATTAGTGATTCCGTTAAGAATAAAGCATTATTTCATTTTAAGAGTTCTGTGTAGATATGAAACGTTAATATGAACTAGTAATGAGTAATAGCGCCACATGTTTTTTAAATTATCATCTATTTATTATGATTTGAATTTTTTAAAGTGTTTTGCGTTATTCAAACATTCAACGAATCTCTTTTTACACGCAACTGCATGTTACATTATTCCTAGTTTTTGCACAAACAGCTATCTATATACAGTTTTAAGTTGTTGAGTGTCCGCCATTTTGCTTGAGCTCGTGGATACAGATCAGTTTAGTACAAACATTTCTTAATGTCTGTTGCAAACACAGCTCTTGTAGTTTCACGAACAAATAATTTTACAAGTGCAATTTTTGTGATGTTACTAACATTTGTAAAATTACAAACAATTTCTCAGTAAAAATTACACTTTTTTTTTACAGCGTGAAGTTCAAAGCAAAATTTTCTTCATTGCAACATCTACATTCACATATGTATGCGTGATTATAAGGGTTAACGGAGCTCGAACACAGAACCTCATAGTCTGGGCGAGTGAACACTCAAGAATAGAATGACAGTTTAGAAGCAGATTTTGTGTTGAAAAACTGTATTTCATTAAGAGTGCTAGTCACCAAATAAATAAGTTTTTTTAAAATACTTAAATGAAATACCGTTTAATTTGTAAACATACCTGTAAGTACTATTCCCTCGCATAAAAAGAATGCACCGCACAGTTTAAACGTTATTGCACAAATTACTAAAAACAGCGATCATAGTGTTTATGGAACTTACAAATGAAATAAACGAAATCATTTAGGCCTCCAAAGTGTAATGTCGCAGTATTAATAATTATCGGAATACGTGGTTCATTTTCTTTCGTTTTGCAAGGCTTCGTGATATTTGATCAGGATTCAAAGTTAAAGCCGTGGTATTTTGTTTATCGGGCATATGTTTGCCTTTTCTGAAAGTTTTTGTTCGCATCAGTACTTGTAGATAGAAGCTTTCCAACTTCAGTACACAGTTTTTCCTTCTGGAGCATTAATTATCTTTTACTACTACGCAGTTCGGCGTGGCGTGGGGATTCCGGCCCACGCCATGCCCTTATTTGGCTACGTTTTTGGCACCCTGGGGCGAGGAGTGGGGGTAGGGCATGGGGCGACAAATACCCTGTGTGCCTACCGCCCGCTATCAGAACGGTAAACAGAATCAGTAGTCAACGAGAACTCTGAAAAGAAGCGTCGAGCGTGGCAAATATCACCCACACCGGCAAACTTTATCCTGCTGAATTATTACCGCTGGTGTGGGAGTCGCTGCCTTTGAATTTTCCTCTTGCGAAGCAAGCTTTAAATGACGTGATTAATAATACATAATTAATTAACTACTGCGGCGCTGATCTTTGTTTGTGTGTCTGGTGAAACTAACTGTTCGTGATTCAGCGTACTTGAAGATTGTATGTGAAATGTTTAATGTGAATGATAAATAAAAGTAAAGAGTAACAAATCCTAGACTTGAATATATTTTATATTTATTTGGCGCCTTTTTAAGTTTCACGTGTCTACCAATTGAGCAAACTGAGCTGTGATTTCCAGCCGCCACTTATGAAGGCTGCCATATTACAAACATGGCGGCACAGACGGGGGCAACGTTACAAGAGAATGTAACAGTTGTGACTGAAAGGTCTTGCCTTAATTCATTTCAGGGTATTTCGTTGATTTGAATAATATTTGTCAGAGGGGATTGCACCAGTGGGGCATGGTAAACCGTAAGAATATGTCGTAATCTGCTTAAATATTGATATTTTAATTATGGGGTTCCATGAAGTAACGATTTAATATTGTCTGCAAATACTTATTGATGACGACCAGATCAGCGCGCGGAAGCCTGAAGTTAAAGTACAGCTTGTCTTTTATATTCAGACTGCATGTGGTCTATATTTTGATTTAACAAGAAAAAAAGGACATTTTGTGAACTGCCTATAGTATCTAAACAATTAAGCCAAGTGTAACTAAATTATCCAATATGCGGATAAATTATCACGCAACAATATAGTTACGCAAATCTGATATAGATAAAAACTTAAAAATATCCTGTAGCTATATACCAAAGGATGTTAAAATAACCCAGTTGATAAAATAAAAATAAAAAATACAATAAAGAGAACCGAATTCCAATTGTCTTAGTGCTTAACTGAGGACATAAGTAAAATATACATTAATTAATATGAAAGTAAAAAGAATTAGAAATACAATGTAGAGCAGTCTACAAGAGTAAACGTACATAAGAATCAACGAAATATAATCGAATCAGAAAAAACGAAGATAATACACTTAGGCTTCAAACAAGACGAAATACAAGAAATAAAATGAAACAGCGTGAAAAAAAAATGAGTAATGTAGATTACGTAACCGACATATGTTTATGTCATCGAGTAGTAAAAGATTTTATAAGTTTGTTTTATTTATTTTTCAGTAACATTCTGAAGATGATTCAGTAGAATATTTTAAATTAAAATAGACAGCATCGCCAGCTCATTTTGGCGTACAGTAGTCGCACAGATCTGTATTAAAATAGTGAGAACTGATATAAGAAACGTAAAATCCCTAGTAATAGAATCAATATGTTATACAAAGAAAATGTTACAAACACAAATGTTTCTATTACCATAATTCTAACTATAACGTGCGTAAGACAAAATCAGAAACTAATTTTACTTTAGTTCGTATTGAGTATTGCTATAGACATTCCAGCTACAGCTAAAGTTAAAATAAAATTCAACCATGGGTAACGAATTTTCCCATAGCTTAATTTCAGAAATGTTCGTTCAGCCACGAACCAATAGCAACGCCCATTTAAACCCTCCATCACTGAGCTCCTGGCTACCTCACGCTAAATTATAGACTTATGAAAAGCCCATAAAGGGTTCCCGTGCGGGAAACGGCCTGGCGGGCGATCAACTTTCCCTGCAGGTGGTAACGCTTAATGCCTCCCGCCCCTTTCTCAAGCACGAGGAAGGACGCGGTTAGTATGCTAATTGCATGTATTCTCCCCCAACTCAAGCCCCGTGTTGTGCGGACTGACTGGCAGTCGAGGGGGCTGGAGGAACAGCCATTAGTCCTCCAGCAGGGGACTGACTGCCTTATCGGCCGGAAAGTAAATACGCCGCTGGCCGCTACCACGAGTACTCTGGTTCGCACCTGGTCGCCGGACCCTGAGGGAATACCGGCAGGGTGGTGCGCCTACAGTGGCCGTCAGACGTCTGGGCACGCGTGGGGCCGCGGTCGTGTAGTGGCTAGACTACTAACCCCTTCCAACTATGCGAACCGGGGTTCGATGCCGCTGGTCGGCAGGTTTTCTCGGGGATCTCCCGTTTCCCCCGCTCCTTGCATTCCGGCACTGCTCCATGCTCACCTCGCTTCCACCTCATCGTCTCTCGATATCTCGATATTAATAACCATCCAAGTCTCTTCACTCACTCATTCACTCTGGACACGCGCAGGCCCAGCCTCTCGAATGAGGAAAACGAATCCTTACCGAAGATACCCGAAGTCGAGTTTCTACTGTCTTACAACTTCTGACATTAAAAAATATGTTGTATATTTAAACATAACGTTTACTATCTGCGCACCCCGTTTATATATCTACAATAAAGGATCGTTAGAGACCCTACACTTCCGCGTTATAAAACGGCACCAGGTTAGACTTCACAGTCCTTTACACACTTGAGCAGAGGCCACTAGGTATTTTTATCTCAAGAAAAATTATCGATATTACTTATATTGGTTATTTAAGATAGTATAGTTTTACGAAACGATATATAGAAAGTAAAATACAGATTTTTGACACATTGGAATCCGATATTGTATGTATAACAGGACTTGAATAATGTAAAATTGCTTGGAATATTACATATTGAGGACACGAGTCTTTCCAGAATGATGTGGTGCCTGTTTTTGGTGCATGTTGCCAAAGTAAACATAGCATTTTTTAATTTAATGTTTGTATTCAAAATTGAGCTTATCAAAAGAGCACCTTAAAAATATTTATTTGCGATACCTGGAAAAAGGTATCGATTTCGATAAAATATCATCGAAATATAACGACTCTTTATATCGATATATCGCTGATATAATATCATCATTTCGATATATCGATATTTTTTCCAACATACACGAAAGGATACCACCAGAGTGCCGATAGTTTACTACTGGTTGTGAGTACCGCAGGGCGTGTGGGACAAGTGGAGGTCCAATGACATGCGTGAAGCTAACATAATCTTGTACGCCGTCTACCTTGTTATTGACTTTTAACGCGGAATGATTGATAGGTCTCTAACGGCCGTGTAGTTTTTCTCTTTAGATATTGCAGAAACACGTGCTTGGATATATATTATTTTTCATTTTGATGGTGGTAGCACAGTTTTCTTTTTCTTTATAAGCTTCACGAGTTATATTTCATACCACGTGTATTTTCGTGAATATTTTCATGAAACTGTCGATAAAATAGCTTTTCGTCTGCACCATTATGATTCTCGTTCTCTCAAATTCATCTGTGGTGTAAAATAACGGTAGATAAATGACGTAATCTACAATTTATCACAGTAAATGCAGATCAGTATTAAAATAAAAGGAACAGACTGGCGACGTCAAGCGTTTTTGTCTGTCAACATAACAAAGTGAACATTTGTAGTTTGCCGTGTGTTCTAACGTTGGCAGTACCGTAGAACCTACTTCGGCCAACTTCATCAATCAAATTAGTAAGATACGGATCTCATGTTGTTCCGCTGAGATGCGACTCCTTCCCCGTATACACAATGAGCACGCGAAATCCCTCATTCTCGCAAGCCCCGTCACGGACCGGTCGTGTGGCTGAGCGACAACGCAACGGCCCGGCAGTATGTATATGCGCTGTCCTGCAAACATTCGGTCTTCACTCTCCGGCAATAGCAGTAAAGTTTGATTCACATTTACACCTATCACGCCAGACATACACATTATTATCGACGTTGTGTGTCGCGGGTTTTTACCACGGCTGCTCCTCCTGTACCTGAGTCCATAGGGTAGGTATAACAGGAGACATCCTTCTGAGCAGTATAATGGAGAGTTCACCTCAGGATTTCCATAAATATCCAGGCTTGTGTTAAGGCCACTTCAGGATGTAAATTTTCACATCAGGCTGCCAGATGTGTGTGCACTCCCCCAGACATTCGTCCACAAGCGAGTAGATGTTTGAGCTTGGTCAGAGTCCAGACATACACAGCGGGCAGAACCTGTATGGTTGTAAGCGGATTTTCTGCGTTACCGTAAGTTTTGGTGTCTGCTCGGAACCTCGGTTTACTACCACGCTGGTTCGTTTGGTTATTAATTATTTTTTTAATACCGAGTATATGGAGTAAGTAGTGTTCAACCAACTATATGCTGCAATAATATTTTTCGGGGTTAGTAATTTCAGTGTGGTATGAATATTGTTGTATTATTTTAAAGAGCGAAAAATTTTGTTTTAAGGTCCCAAAAATAATTATAGTTTAGTGCCACCTAAACTAAATTTGTTTGATAAATTTTTGGTAAAATAAACATTTCGATCCACATATTGCATTGCAAATACATACGTTTAATCATATGTGACTGTTACAGAAATATACGCTAATAATACATTATGTAATTGGTATAAAACATGTGGAACAGTGGATCTCTGGGTAATATCGGTGAAGTCTGCTGTTTCCGATAGCAAACATTTCTGCGTCTTTTGTGCCGAAAATGAAGGTGGATTTTGATTGGCTATTCCAGCTCCCTGCTCTGTCTGATTGGCGTGGTCGGCATACACGTGAACCAGGTATAAGGACGCATCGCCTGATGTTTGTAAAACCGCTGATAGCATGACCAGCGCTGCGCGCGCATCTCTTCTTCTACTTGCGATGCTCACCTCGCTTCACTACCCCCACCCCCCTGAGAC
>NQII01006773.1:41642-59493 GCA_002778355.1 Clitarchus hookeri
CATATCGGCAAAATTAAAACGCCTCTAATTACCGTCATCTGAGTTGGCAGGCACGCGTTTAACACGCCCTGCGAGTACTCCCTTACGTCTGTCCGAGCAGCAAGATAAGTGATTACTTCAGGACCCCCACTCCCAATACATAACATGTTCTTCCACGATTACGACGATATTTCTTGGTCGTGCTCTGCCTTGTATAAACCTTATCTGCGATGGAAACGACAGCAAACACGCGCTATCGCCATGACAGATCCTACGTACCTTCCCGAGCCGAACTACCGGTACCTAAGATCTTCGAAACACCGACGTGTATTTTGACAAATAATAGTACCCCAGCTGCCATTTTAACTGTAAATACTTAAATGGGAACATGATAAGCGTAAATAAAAATTACGAAGCCTGTAAAGTTTTTTGCTTGAAAGAAACGTTTCCGTCTAACAAAATTTATGAAATAAGCGCGACTTCATCCAATTATCTTAAAAAAAAAAATTGCGAGACGTTTTGAGGAGTAACGCATTTTTGAGTTCACTGGAATTTATCAGAGGAAAGCACCTTACAAATACTTCCTCATGTCAGCGTATTATACCATCCAGGCTTACGCAGTTGTTTCCCATTCGCGGCAAGTTTGCCATGTATTAAATTGACCGTTAAATTGCGCCAGCTTCTTTACTTGACAGGCAGTCCTCTTGCTGTACGACGGGTGGGGAGCAGGGCTACCTGTTTTTCGCGAAAAGATTTCAGGACTACTTATAATCCAAAACACTAGAGCTCAGATTATTTTTTTCGTGATTGGATCATTTTAACAGTCGCGCATTGCAGGTGTGTGCCCATGCATCAAGGGCACTCGGTGTCGGAGTTACCTAGTTCTGATTGGCCCAGTTAGGTAAGGATTTGTCTTCCGACAAAGAAACGTGACCAATAACCAAAGGAAAATTGCACGTATGTCCCAGGATATTGGAGCCTAGCCTTCACGTAAATCTTTTCGCGGAATACAGGAATGAGTTATGCGTGGGATAGAGACAGACTTAATAAATAAGGAGTTGATAAAAACAGTACATTTAGGAAACCCTAAAACCGCAGTGGTGTCTGTCTCATTACCTCAAAATTTGGAGAACTGCTAATTTTGCATTTTTTTTGTATGAAGGGGCCGCGGTGTTGTAGCGGCTAAACGCTCACCTCCCATCAAAGCGAACTGGGTTCTATTCCGGGTGGGGTCGCTCTCGGATTTTCGCACATGTGAATCGTGCTGGTCGGCTGTTTTCTCGGGCATCTCCTGTTCCTACCGCCCTTGCATTCCGGCGCTGCTCCATTTACACCTCACTTCACTCTCATCTCTCAAGGCCAAGATGTTAAGAGCCACTCATACGTCTGTACTATTTTTGTGCAAGGGTATCTTTTTTGAGCACGCCTACGTTCGCACTATT
This sequence comes from Clitarchus hookeri, assembly GCA_002778355.1. Taxonomy (NCBI): domain Eukaryota; kingdom Metazoa; phylum Arthropoda; class Insecta; order Phasmatodea; family Phasmatidae; genus Clitarchus; species Clitarchus hookeri. Next base: position 43,064 of record NQII01006773.1, read on the forward strand.
TTTATCACTGCACCTTTCTATATTTGACACTCCCTCGGTGAATCACCACCAATGAACAATCACTTAGCAATGGTATACTCGACGCATGTTCCGGGCATTCAAAAGAAAAGTGGTTTCTTACCGAGACCGCAGCCAATCAACATGCGGAATCGGCTCGAGTGCACGCAGGAATGTGACCTCTACCTTTACTGAAAATAATAAGGTGAATTTTGGAGGTCCGTAGTCACATGTCTGCGATGTATGAGCATGATAAGGACGTATGACGAGGAGGCCAGGCTGATATTGTTTCACGCCAGAACTCCGCTGTGGCTCGGTTCATAACACGAGAGTTGCTGAACAAAGTTGTTCTGAGCTCACTACAACTATGAAAGTCAATTAATTTTTATCCTTTAATAAACACTTGCATAAAGCTCAAATTATTCTAGAAAAATACACCAAAGGTAAAAAGCACCGCATTCGTCTGCAGTCTGTTAAAATATATTTTGCATGAGAACGCTTTCTACTACGCATTACCAAAACACTTGTTTAATCTGTTTTATTCATATTTATCATAAATAGAAATATTTATGAATTAAATTTTTAGAAATGTTAAGTTTAACCAAAAATAAAATAGTTTTATTTTAACATAAATATAAAACTCTTTTTACGCATGACAAATTTGGGAAACAACCAAACACGTTATACGCGAGATGATTTTTCAAACGTTTGATTCCGTTTGATTCAAAAAGTGTGAAGATACTAAGAATAGACTATACCCTTAAAATCTTGAGCCGAAAAATTAGCAAACTAGTGTAAAACACCTGTTGTCTAAGTGCTTAACAACAGAAGTTAGTGAGACCATCACTAAACCCCACTTGTGTAGCTCTGTGTTAAGTGATTTTACATATTCGGTACCGACAAAGGCAGGCATCTTTTAAAATTTGAAATACTCATTCATGGTTTTTGTAAACAATTATTTGAAATATATGACGTGTGTTTGACAACGTTTATCGTTGATTGAGGCCATACGGATTTCACGCAGATAAGCTAACGACGAATGTAACCTCATAACAGTAAGCTTCGGACCACGTGTTGTATCGACTAGGATCTCGCAAATTAACATTTCATGCAGAGGATTGGGCTCTGGCCGTCAGTTGTTCAATTTTTTTGCCACACGAGTGTTTAATGGAGGAATAAATTTGTCCACCGCTCCGCGTGATATTGCAGATTAACAATAAAAGTGAAATTTTATTCTACAGCAGTTATTGTTGTGTCTAGTAAAATAACGTTATCTAAAGCGAATGAACGGTTTTCCGTCGTTACAGTTTTTATTAATAGGCGATTGTTTTTATGTCAATACAAACAGCAGCCGTAAAGTATATGCGTAGACTGAATGAACGTCTCGAAAACTTCGTGGAAATGTGAAATCTCTTAACAGAAAAAAAATTTGTGGCTATAAAACCTATTAGACTAACGTTTAAAAAAAGATGCTGCAGATATTTTTATGTTGCTTTCAAGTATTCTCAGGGGACCATATACAAAATTTATAGACTATTCGAGATTTATTCACACTCTTTGAATCAAACCTTAAAAAAATCACCCCATGTATAANATACAAAATTTATAGACTATTCGAGATTTATTCACACTCTTTGAATCAAACCTTAAAAAAATCACCCCATGTATAACGTGTTTGTTTGTTTTCTAAATATGCAATGTATCACAATCACTTTCTACTTGCGTTAACATAAGAATATCTCATTCATAGTTAAATTTAAATTTGATTTTTTCAAAAAATAATAAATAATATTCAATCTGTAATTAATAAGAATAAAAGTAGAGAGAAAATAGGCGTGTTAGTAATGCTTATTAAGCAATAGTTTTTATCTACTATATAAAAATAAGTCGGGTTTTCCNATACAAAATTTATAGACTATTCGAGATTTATTCACACTCTTTGAATCAAACCTTAAAAAAATCACCCCATGTATAGCGTGTTTGTTTGTTTTCTAAATATGCAATGTATCACAATCACTTTCTACTTGTGTTAACATAAGAATATCTCATTCATAGTTAAATTTAAATTTGATTTTTTCAAAAAATAATAAATAATATAATAAGAGAAAATAGGCGTGTTAGTAATGCTTATTAAGCAATAGTTTTTATCTACTATATAAAAATAAGTCGGGTTTTCCTTCCTGACGCTATAACTCCAGAACGCACGAACCGATTTCCACGGTTTTGCATTCGTTGGAAAGGTCTCGGGCTCCGTGAGGTTTATAGCAAAGAAAATTCAGGAAAAATTTTAACAGAAAAGCGGGAAAATCTTTTTTTACATACAGCGCCATCTCTGATACATAGCATGTACTACAAATCAAGTAGATGGCGCCGGTGAGTGATACATTGTTTGACAGCTACTCATTGTTCTCTGCTCAGTGATGTGACAAACTTTCATGTGACAAACAATTGTGAAAAAAAAGTAAAAAAAATAAGTTATTCGTTTCCTAACATTTCAATTGGAAACCATCAAATCAATCACGTGTATTGTGCAAATTTTTATTCAATTTCAACAGCAGGCATTTGTCTTTAAGGTGGTAAGTTGAACTGTGTAAATTATGTGGATCGTGCATTTGAGGTTAAATTCACCACTCTGTCCATAGTCCAAAATGCCTAGAGGACGACGTGCGAACATCGGCCGCCGCACGAGACATGCAAGCCAGCAACAAGTGTATTCACAGAACTTAAGCGAAGAAAGACAAAATATAATAAGAGAAAATGCCCGATTGAGACAACGCGTGAGCACACGAAGATCATTGGCATCATACAATCGCTTGGCATTCCAATATGATCCCACTGCGAACTACAGTGATGATGAAAATTTAGATATTGGACCAATGACGACTATATGCCGATATTGCAATGCGTTAAAGTTCAAAAGAGAAACGGCTGGATTGTGCTGCGCAAGTGGAAAAGTCAAACTGGATCCATTACTTACACCACCACAGCCACTGAAACCATTGTTCGATGGAAGTGATCCCGATTCCAGCCATTTTCTTCAACACATCCTTGAATACAATAACTGCTTTCGCATGACTTCCTTTGGAGCTAATATCATTCGAGAAGGCGGCTTCATGCCGACTTGCAAGGTAAAAGATACAACACACATAACCAATCACTCCTATGTTACACCTATGTTACAACTTACAACTTACTATGTTTGTTTGCAATTACAGATACAAGGACAAATATATCATTTGCATGGTTCAATGGTGCCAACACCAGATGAACCGCATCAATTTCTGCAAATATATTTCATTTCGTCGATGGTGGATCAGCTGAATGTGCGGTGCAATATACAGGGAACACAACAGTTAAAGAGACGAATTATTGAACAGTTGCAAGCATTTTTTCACGCTAATAATGCTGTGGTTAATATGTTCAAAACAGCATTGGAACGAATGCCATCGGATACGCACAAATTTGTCATAAGAGCGGATTGTACCCCAACAGGTGAACATGTGCGAAGATTCAATGCACCCACCGTTAATGATGTTGCTGCAATTATTGTTGGCGATCCAACTAAATCGCGAGACATTGTCGTTCAGCGAAGAAGCAATATCATGCATCGTGTAAACGAGACACATCGTTTGTACGATGCGTTACAATATCCAATCATTTATTGGCAAGGGCAAGACGGATACGACATCACGTCGAAGATGGTCGATCCAATTACAGGTACAATATTCACACACTAATTATTGCTATTATTATTGCTATTATTGCTATTATTGGTTTCCATTAACAATTCATTTAATTTTGCATTTTCAGGCGTATCAACGAATAAAAATCTAAGCGCAATGAATTACTATGCGTATCGTATGATGATTCGTACACATGAGGAGAATGTCATTCTGAAGTGCCGTCGGCTATTCCAGCAATTCGCTGTCGACATGTATGTCAAAGTCGAGACCGAACGTTTAGCGTTCATCCGATTCAATCAGGCAAAGCTACGATCTGAGGACTATATACACTTGCGTGATGCTATTCATTCAGATGGTGATGTTCAGAATATTGGACGTCTGACGATTTTCCTTTTCAAATATAAAAAAAATGTTTCTTCATGTTTTAATCACCAAACAAAATGTTGCATAAAACGAAGCCATCTGGTGGCGAAACGGAGTTCGCCGGGTTTGCTAGTGCTGAATATAATTAAGCTTAGTGCACACGAATGCGGTACGTTGACCTTTTGATGTAATTTTCTAGACTTTGTTAAGCTTTGTTTGTATGAGGCGGTGGAATAGTGTAAAAGTAGAGCGTTAGCAAGGCTTCAGAAAATTTGGATGTAACCGTGAATGAAGTGTACACGTAACTGTGTGAATACTCAATTTTATTCACTTACAGTAAATTATAAGTTTAAAAAAATATATTAGCGACTGGTCTTGTTTATGTCATAAAAGTGGGCAGTTGCTTACATCATAAAAGGAAACCCGCTAAAAAGCTGCAGGATGTTCTGTTGTCTGCCACGGAGAAATAAAGTGCGTTACTCATATGTGTAAAGTGACTTCTTCAATGCAGATGGATCTATTTTTTTCCCTGTGATTTTCCTGGGCGTGAAACATGAATAAAAACGTTGTAGGGGTCAGGGTTTTAAAATGTACATACAAACGTTCTAAGCTTATATTCTAGGATGCGGTTAACGACGGCCCGGCACATCCATCTCCACGTCTTCTTGGTTCGCTGCCCCGATGACAAAAGCCGCCGCTCCCAGTGTTATGTTGGCTTATATCGGGCGCGTTGTTTAATATTTTCGGACCTGTTTACTGGCCGGTGGAGGGGGTATCTGCAACTTTCTTTCGCAAGGTATTACTGCAATCACGTTCGTGCCCTGGTTCAATGTTTGAAGGTGTGATCAGGCAGGCCGCGCAGATAAGGTCTGATCACTTCATAAAACTTTGTTGTATGTTCTTAAGAGTCATGACGATACATATTTAGATGAAAATGGACATTATACTCGTAATAGAAGACTTAAAATGAATTTCCGCCATAATGTATATATCTAACTATGTAGGACCGCTTGTGATAAGTGGTTGTCAGCGTTGGTTGAATTGCTTTTAGACCAAGACCACCAAAATTGTTAGCACTCAAACTTATAGTTTGCCTGGATTAACCTTCTTTTCTCTAATTTTTAAGGACGTATACGTCACTGTTGCACCTTTATATGCTTTAGTCAAACAATACATGCATACGTCGCGTGAATGCATAGAAATTACTGATGGCATACCAGTTTATTTATATTATTCCTTTGATATTCATGAATCTTGTTATTTACCTGGCTGTAAATATGAGAGTGCTTACGGAATTTCAGCAAAAAAAAAAAAAGTAATTGAAATATTTAGAATGGCTATTTAAATTGGAATATATAGTTTTGATTGTATAAATACAATAAAATATTGTAACATGTCTGTTTCGTCCTATCCCCGACGCTCACCTCTGAGTGCTAATCTTATCTCTTCCCAGACGGCCAAAGGCAGTTAGGAAAAGGCAGTGATACTGGGCCAGCACACCCCTGCCTTTCTGAATGGGTGATATTACGCGACACATTACAGGTACGCTGCGTATAAATGGCCTATTATTGCAGACACTGATGTGTGAAGAAAAATCCGGACACCAGGGACTGACATAATAAATATTCACTGAACCATAAATCTGGACATATGCCATTCCAACACTTTTCTATAAGTCACAGGAAACCCACAATATGGCGCAAAAACTTGTACACAACCTCTTTGTTTGGTAGTCAATCAAATTGGTGTTTCTGAGTGATATTCGACTAGATTACTTCTGTGGAATTATTTGTTGACACTAGCTGGTTTAGTATTTGTGTCCAAGGTTATGTGTCATATTGTGGGTTTCCTGAGACTTACAGTGAAGTGTTGCGATGTAGTATGTTTAAATTAAATGCTCAACTACACACTCCCATTGGGATAACTATTGAAGTATCTCGTAATAAAAATCGCCCATCGTGCCTCTGGGTGAGTTGTTGTGTGGCCTGTGCGTTGAGTGTAAGATAAATCTGTCGAGTGAAACGGGCCTTTGAAATCTCAAGTACTAACAGACTCCTCAACGGCGGGTTGAGTATAATGCCTAGGATCTTCGCGACAGGTGACTACCGGGTGATATACGCTGTTCACGGTAAAGTGAGCACTTTTGAAAGCCCTCTCATTTGGAATAATTGTTGATAAATATATTTTATTTTAACCTTAGATGTTAACATCTGAGTGCGGTGGAATACACATGCTGTGTTTATTACTTACATTATTATATATATTTAAAATAGGTGGTTAAAGGATATACAATGGTTGGAAGGAAAGAAGTAACTATGGCCTCAGAAGTGCTCACTGTACCGTGAACAGACTATAAGATCAGTACAACTGTGGAGAGCGCTTGAGGCAGCGGAGACTAATCCATGAACTAATGTGAAGGTAAAGCACGCTACATGAAGAACGAGTATAAAATATTTTGCTGTGTAATTTTTATATTAATGAATCTGACCTAATAGGCTACGGACAGCTAGTATCTTCTTGTGGATCGATGCTATTGGAATAATTTCTGAAAATTCTATCGAGAACAGTTTTGTCGCAAATTACTGCTGAAATTGTTATTTGTTCAGACATATACTATTTCAACGTATTTTTCCCGCCGCACTTGTACCTACTATTGTACGGAAATAGAAGTAACTGCTAATTAATTCACCACACTAATTTATTATTAATTTAAAATATTGTACAAGGTGTTTTGTACAATTATTTATATTTAATTTTTCAATTTTAGATTTTTTGTGGGTATAGAATGTGACACGTGTGTTTTGTGTACTTTCGTGTGTCACGCGCTATGATGTCCTCTACTAATCATTTTTACAAAATATGTTATTTTTTTATTGCAGTTAATTTATATTGTTATTCGTTTAATAGTGTAATGTAATAAGTATTATAAGTACCATGGTATAATAACAAGCTGTATTTTTTACTTAATGGGATAGATAAATTGCTATGATATAAATAAACGCCTTTAATTAATTAAAACTAAAACATCAATTTTACCATGAACCTTAATACTCCCGTACAGATATTTTCAGCAATATGTCAAGTTATGTTTTTTGCCATTATGATGAAGATTGTAGTAATTATATCAACGGTTGGTGAACAAACGCTTTAAATCACAATTTTGGACACCAGATTTAATGTTGACGCTATTTTATGTTAAAAGTATTGCGATTATGCAACCAAGAACTCGTTATAATATTAAGCCAAAAATAAGCGAAATATGCCAAAAAAAGAGACTTGCCACTTGATAAAGATGTCGAGGACACGCTGAGGAAAGATGGCCACTTCCTCTGCGATGCAATTTCCGTAGATCGATTAACGGACTCTACGAGAACAGCCAAAGAAACCGGACTTGGACTCGTTTGCTTGTGGAACAGGCCCGAAGGCAGGGCGGGCGGAAAAGCATATCTTATCGCGCGCAACTTTTCCCCTGGCGTTATTACCTTTCGCTCTATTTACTAATTAATGGTCTCAATCACCCTCGCGCCTTATCTCGGCATCTCAGGCGAGCCTCTGTGGACGGACGGGTCCGGCAGGTTCGGGTCTCTGACGAAAGCCAGTGTGCCCGGTTCTTTGGGTCTAGACAAAGGTTCGACGGATGGCCCGCTAGCCACTTATATGCAAAGGCTGCACGTGATTAACATTTCCACGTTATAACCGGTTCACAGAAAAAATTTAACACATTTGAAATCAACATTTGAAAGTAAAATCCTTGTCCGTATCTGCATTGCAAACGCTAACTGGAGCATCTACAGTAATATTAGCAGCGATTTAGAAGAAAAAATAGTGTACTGTAGTTAGGGCCTTTGGGCTTTACGCATAACTGCCCGATATATTTTGTAACGCAACTTGTAACAATGACACTTCGACCTGTGAACAGCAATTTCGATGGACGCAGTGAGCTACAACACTTGCGCTATGCGCATGTGCGGTATGTTGATTCTCCCGTCATGCCTGGCGCTTGATCTGCGTTGCAGAATGTTTGAAATACTCGCCTTTCCACGAAACTATTAAACGTGTATCCAATGTGCTGATTTACGTAAAGAACACATACTTCATACGAGGGCTCTTGAGTACTTTTCAAGACGTCATGCACAGTAGAAACACGCTGAGCGGTTAGCCTTCTCGCCTCCCACCAAGGCGAGCCGGGTTCGATGCCCGGCCGGGTCACCGTATTTTCGCATGTGGGGATCGTGTCGGACGATACCGCTGGTCAGCGGGTTTTCTCGGGATCTCCCCCCCTTTCATTCCGGTGCTGCTTCATACTCACTTCACTTCACCCTCATCGGCTCTCCAAATCTCTCTCTCTCTTTTTTTTAATGCGGTTGGCTGGTATTTCAATTTCAACTTTTGAGACAAAATTTTAAGTCAAAATTTTTAAACCTACACAGCATGTTTATAATATATTGGATTTCAAAATGAATTGCAATGCGCCACTCCTGTGAATACACTAGTTACTTTATCTAAAGCCAAACTGTGTTTTAAAATAACTTTTTTATATTTGTGCGAATTAAGATTTTAAATTAAAATTCCCATTATTAAGCTAAAAAAGCATAACGAATCTTATTTTCAAACGATAAGGTATTTGTATTGAGTTATTATTGAAAGCATGCCACCATAACATTAAATTATCAAAATATAGGGCAATATTTTGGTTCTTGAACAACCCTGCAAGTGCGCTGTTGCTATTATTTTCAAAGTAAGAAAATTCTCGTCGTTGCCTTGTCTTGATAAACAATAGACATGGATGTGTGCCACAGTAAATAAAATTGCAGTGGCAACGGAGGAACATACTTTACATTTTGCCATAGCGAATTAATTTCGCCTTATATGGCTATTTTCACTCAGTATAGCGGCCAGCTTTAAGAATGCATTTGTATTGATTTTGCATGAAAAGTTACGCCTATGGGGTAGTACGCATATGAAATCATAGTTTTGAAACGGAGTTCCACATTAAAAATGTTACCATACCTTGAACACAGTAAAACACTGAATTATAGATGTGACGTTTTGATTGGTATCCCCGTTAAAATAACTTTATTTCACTTTACGTGCATAGACGTTCTTACGGGTGTTGACAACGAAGAAAATTCTTTTTTTATATTTGTACCACACACAGTTCAACTTCTAGACATTATGATTTTTAACTCATAATATTTGGCATAAATATATACAATTTAGCTATTTTAGCAATGTACAAGTAATCAGAACTAACTTTCTTATAGAAATGAGGTAATTCATGCTGAAATAAAATGCTAAGGACTATCTCATGATGTCTATTAAATAGCATAATGAAATGTTTTCAAATTAAAAAATATATACAAGCTGAAAATAAAGAAATTCTTGCATATGGCTCTCCTGAATTTTTGTAAAATAACTTGTGGTAAGCATACCTAAAAGTGAATTAATACAAGACCTTTTAGTTTCGTTTGTTTTATTTTTTCCAAATAGTTTGGTTAATTTTATTTGTACACTACAAATACCGTCAAATTTAAATTTTGACATGTCATTTTGCAAAAACCATGTGATCTAAAAAATATTTATCTCACAAAAAAGTTGACACAGATAATTTCTACAAGTTAAACAATGGTATGTGGTACAAATATGAATAACAAATTTATTTTGTGGTCAACGCTCTTAATGTAAGTTTGCATGCTGACGCTATTTGTAGCTGGTCGGCCAACTCGAGGTGCGAGCATGCCATAATATAATTTCTATGGCCCACTTAGATGTTTTCAACTTCAATGGATAAGATATGATGATTATTAAAACCAAAAATCAGCCTCTGCTGTAGGAATCGAAGTTACTAGAAAATAGTCCGGCATCTAGTGATCCTTCTCCGTTTGGACGCCAGCTATGTTGAAATTCGTGTATAACGCTGTTGTAAAGTTAAATTTAGACATTAAAGCCGTTTTAAATTTCGTTACTCCTCTCATTTATCCTCAGTGATAGGATACAGACTGATGTAATCATTGTGATAAATTCACTCTTGCTCAAAGCGTATGAACCTTATCACAACAGCAAATTTAGTACGAATCAAATTTGGCACGTTAGTACGCCCGAACTTGGATACCCCTTTTTTCTTATTGGCTGGGTTGCCGGCTGGCAAGATGGTTACCAGACGCTGACTGGCGAGCGGCGTCCCAACATGTTGGCGGCAAGTGACGCCACATTGTTGGCGTGTGCATGTAGAGTTCGCGGTCGGTATAAGCGGCTGTTTCGCCTCTGTATTCTTAGGTACTCTGTGCTCTCGTCTTGACGGCTGAGCTTGATTTTTTTTTAAATCTAAACTATTTATATTTGGTAAGCCATACCGAATCAAACACTGGCTTAATTTATATTAGGAATTAAAGTTAAAGTTAGAATTTAAGGTTATTTAGTTCAATTGCAAAAGAGAAAAATCTAGAGGCCATGGCTTTTAAAGTTACTGTGTAAGGGTAATTTTTAATTAACTTTCTATTCTTATTATTAACTTAAAAGTAGGGATGTTGTGAAAAACTTTATTCATAATTTTGGGATTATCTATATTTATTTTGGGGAAAAAGGGGAGTACCCCCTGTAAAAAAAACCCCGATGCACTGTTTGTAGATTAAATTATTATGGGCAGCTGAGGGCGCTCATTGTTTCCATTACTATTAGGAATCTTTCGGCAGCTAATGTTGCGGTTATCATTTGTGCATTTGCGGCTTTGATGTGCGGTAATAGTGGGTGTAAGTAGTTCATTAATGTTTGGAGTTCGTTGAGGGCTTGCGTTAGTTCTACGGCTGTCTCTTGAGTTGCTGGTATAAAGTTAGTTTTATTTGACTGCGGTATGTGGACGCTCCTACCTTCCCCTTACGTATAGTAAAGTTCAAATGAGAAAATAATATGCGCGCTGCTTTGAGGGAAGGAAAGTAGGGGAGGCAGTGTAAGGGAGAGCCCTCCCGAGCGCCTGCCGCTGGAGGGAGGTAAACCACGTGACACTGCTGGCTCTATACATACCAACCTAATAACATCGCTCTCAGGTACCGGGCTGTTAAATACCGGCCGACGCACGTGACTTATGTTTTATTGACAGGTAATATGCACGCACGGAGCAGCTCTCGCCTAACATTTCTCGGCCGCTGTCACTACTGAACTGAATAACCTCGCCCCTTCGTACAGCGGCAATGGACTCTTACGACTCGCCCGACGTGTTTTGGACTTCCGCGCATTATTTTTCTCATTTGGATTCCACTATACCACGTGACTGCATACGTCAGGAGGAAGATGATGCATAGACGCTTGTAAGGCGAACTCCAGCAGCAAAAGCCAGCAAAATGCCTCCACTGGCGAACGCCGTTCGCCAGAAGTGCCTAGTAACCCACTAGCCAGTCGGCAACCCTGCCAATAGGGAAACTTTCGCAACACGCGGTAGCCAACAAGGTAAAGAGCACGTTCCCAGAGCCTCATGTAGCCAATCAGAGAATGAGCACGCCTACATCAAAGGAACCGCCACGCCATTTCCTCCTCGTCTACTTAACCCTACTCATGAATCGTGAATGCAAGCAAACCAGCGATTGGAGAGTTAAGTAGAGATTTGAATAAATTATTCCAGCATTTCCTCCAGTGTTATTCCATTTAAAAAAAATTGTATATAAGCTCTGGGATCCCATTAGCCGGACGGGGAAAACACTAGAGCACCCCTTGGTTTAATATGAGTGTTATTTGACGGTGTTATTTTAATGGGTTTATTCTCATATGATATTTCACATTGAAAAATTATTAATGTATCTAAAACTACGGTTTAAGTAACGTAATTTTTTTGGAATAATTTGTATAGCCTCTTATGCTAAAAAGGGCTCTGGAAGATTTAATGTACTCATATTTTATTATTTTTAAAAGAATATGTGTGTTCAAGATAAATTTATACTGCAACAAACTTTCATTGATAGTACCTGATAAAGTTTTGATGAGACCTTGAGTGACAAATGTATAATTGAAGCATCCCAAAATATATACAAAAGAAGAATATATTTGTGACATTTTTGTGACCTCTTGTTTGTCACTCACGGATCAATCAGTTGTTTAATCGATCGTAAAGAAAACTGGCAATGTATTGAACAGTTGAGTCCAGGAGATGGAGTTGGTGGTACGGTTTTGCAGGCTGGTGAAGCGGGTGTTCTCGGAGTCATGCTTTTGTCTTTGAGCACGACCTGGCTTCCCTGCAGTAACAGTTATAGTTATAATTACAAGTAAACTGAAATATGTTATCTAACCGTTCGGACGTTACATAGGACCTTTGGGAACTTTCCTACTGACGATCGACGGCTGCTGTTTGCAAAGCCTCCAATGCTTTTCGTAATTTTGTGCTCGGTGTCAAACAGCGGCAATGCTTTTCAGCACAAGAAAAGAACTTTTAATGGATAATTCCCACTGATCTCCGCCACACTAAGGGCAAAACATTTGTTTTATTATCTGTTATGAGTAGGGGCAGTGATATTTCGCGAAAAGATTTCGAGACAAGATATAGTCCAAAGCATTGTAGGGTCGTCCAGCTTCTCTGATTGGCTAAAAAAAAATGTGTTAACCGTTTGCGCACGAATCACGAAGGTTCAGTGTCGGAGTTACTTAGTCCTGAGTGGCTTGGTCAAAGACGGACACGGCACCAGCAGCCAATGGAGGTATAACAACAGATGAGGTGTGTATATAGCATTGAAGTCTACCGTGTGCTCCGATTTTTACGCGTTGGCCCTAGGTATGAGGTGTCGCCAACGTGCAACCGCTGCTCATTTCGCTCGCGATTGTCGTACAGGACCCACTTCTCATCATCCGTCACGTTAAGATGGAAGCAGGGTTTTTTTTGTAACGACAAACCAACAGGTTGCACATGACTAATAATAATAATAATGGCGTGTAGGGAGTGCACCCTGGGCAAGGCAACATCCTCCGAGTGACTGTCTTTCCAGCTGGGACCCGTAGGTGACCGTCATCCCCGGGCATGACAGAAATGAGACCCTAGAATGCAAGGGCGGGGGAAGCGGGAGTACCCCGAAAAAGCCCGCCGGCAAGCGGCATCGTCCAGCACGATTCCCACATGCGAAAATCCGGGAGTGGGCCCGCCGGGGATCGAACCCGGATCGCCGTGGTGGGAGGCGAGCGCCCTGGCCACTACGCCACCGCTCATCCTGCACATGTCTAGAAACGGACGTTTGTGATGTTCCTTCAGTTCGCGTGTTAGACAGATGTATGTTATTCCACTTTCCTTCTTTACTGTGTAGATGGTCGAAAATGTTTGAACTGTGAACATTGAACTGTCAAGCACGTACCCGGGGGGTGGCTCGTAGATTTGTTTTTTTTTTTTTTAACATTCCTTCGAAGTTTCTTTATTCGCCCTTGACCTGTGTCGTCTACTTTCCACATTTCAAACACCGGTCACCAGTACGTAATTGTTCAAACAAGCTACGCACTGGCCACTCTGAAGCCGCGTCTACACGTTCACCTTATTAATAGAGATAGATAGATTTCGTGTTTTAAACGATCTGCAGGCGAGACTACAAGATCATGTGTATTTTCAAGCATCAGCAATTTTCCCATTGGCTGCTGCCCCAAGACGCAGCTTGTTTTACCTCAGATCAGGTGGCACGGGATTCGATACTTGCTTCTTTTAGATCTGCTATTGGCTCAGAGTTTACCTGGTGCGTGTCTAATAAACTGTGATCAAATTGTAAACGTAATATAAATACACATGTGTTTGTAATATAGTTAGTCCTTAAACGCATTCGCGAAATTTTCCATTCCCTGCATATTAGGATACTTTTTTGCTACCGTACGTCCAATATTGGACGTATACAAAAAAGTGACTCGTGAATTACGTATTTCTAAAATGTTACAAAGAACAGTGCAGCAGGTTCTGATACCTGCATCTACATTTCAAATGGCGTTAAAGCTGTTTGAAATATTGGTCCTCTGTCTGACCAACTTTTTTAAAAACTAGCCTATATTTAAAACTTTGATACCAACATTAATTTGTGATTTCAGGTAATGCTACAAATACGAAAATGTATTATGCGTGGTGTCCGCAGCAATTGTTTCGTCACCACAACCAATGGTGTATAGGCTTTGTGTTCAGTTGTATAGGCTGCACACATTAACTGAGCACTTTTGAAGTCAACCTTGGAAAAATGTCACTGCCACTATCTGCATAAATTTTAATGAGCGCACTGACGAGCAAGCACCCAATAATTGTTAAGAACGGAAAAAAAGGAATTTCCAATTTAAAGTATTAGGTCAACATTCGTGAATACTGAAATGATTTTTTTCACTATCTGGCTTATTAATACTCATAGGCCCAACTTTAAAAATAAGAAAATTTGTGAAATATTTTCTTTTCTTATAATATAATTAGGGCCAGTGACTTTTCGCGTAAAAATCGGAGCACACAGTAGATTTAAATACTATATACACACCTCAGCTGTTGTTATACCTCCATTGGCTGCTGGTGCCGTGTTCGTCTCTGACCAAGCCACTCAGTACTAAGTAACTCCAACACTGAACCTTCGTGATTCGTGCGCAAACGGTTTACACGGGCCAGAACATTTTTTTAGCCAATCAAAGAAGCTGGACTACCCTACAGTGCTTTGGGCTGTATCTTGTCTCGAAATATTTTCGCAAAATATCACTGCCCCTAAATATAATAGTTTCATTTAACCGACGCAAGGATAAGGTGACAAGGCCCATAGTAAAGTTAATTTTACGTATTGCGGAAGAATACACAATGTAGATACAAGTAGATCGAGAGCAGGGCTTCCAAAAGTGCTTAGTTTATCGTGGACAGCCTGTAGCAACACGAACCACTCACAACCTAGGGTACCAGCATAGTTTGCGAATCAGTTATTCGCAGGGAAGATCATTGGGCGTTGAACCTCGCAGTGCACAGCACTGGCCAAGAAAAGCCTTCCTGTATTCAATTATCAAGAGGGTGACAACGGAGCAGTTCGGTGACCTGGTTTCACGGTGGCAGCAACCGAACTTCTGTGCCAGAAANGTAACTGGTGTCTTTTTCAAAAAATATTATTACAACTCTCTCTCTCTCTCTCTCTCTCTCTCTCTCTCTCTCTCTCTCTCTCTTTTGTGGGAACGATACAAATACTGCTTAAGTTGTACTGTCGAAGAAAATCTTCGCTCTGTAGTGGGGACAGTGAGATCTGCCGTAGGAACTATTTTCGTAGTTGCAGATACAATCACTAGGGACAGGTGTTTTTCGAAAAAGATTTCAAGACCAGTTGTACACTTTTCTTCATGTGCACTTTCGCTGTTGGACGATTCTAAACGTCAAGGTGCCTGAAGTGTCTGTCCGCGAACCACGGATGTTCAGTACCGGAGTACTTTATTACGATTGGCCCAGGAAAACAAATAAAAACACGGCTTCTCGCGTAGACACGCGGCCAATAACCAAAGGAAGTTGTGGTTGTGGCAGTAGAATATTGAAGTTTAGAAAGGCCACAACTATTTTCACGAAAAAACACCTGTCCTTCACAATCATACACAAGACCACAACATTCAGTTCTGTTACAATCACTGTCTGAGTAAACAATGCTTAGATGGTGTGCCAACAGATGAGTTATGGGAACAGTCAATTATTTGGTTCCTACAAATGGTATTATTTCTCATTGCAACGTTCAAAATTTATAGATGTCTGAGTCTGCTAAACCAAATAATAAAAATAAACGGAAACAAACGTCCAAGTAGTAAGCCAGAAGCCAATTATACGCCCACGTTGTTATTTGACACATGATTTTGATATACGTGTAATTATAATGCAAGCTGAAGTAGGGGTATGCTCAGAAGACGATAATCGGTCTATGGTTGTAAACGGACATAGTCCTCTTTTGCTCCGAAGCTCGTACACCGAATTCACGTAAATAAAAGTGGGTACTACCTCAAGCCCGGAATTACGAGGCGATACAAGCATACATCACGCCGGTCTCCTAGCCGTACCGACACTTGCGAATGCTCCTAAAAGTAACGCGCACCACCGCGGTTATATATTTAATCTAGCGACCAACAAGTAAATAATAAATGAACTTGTTTTTTTGGTTTTTGTTCGCGTTGGTGTTGTTGGTGGTCGTAGGCCCCGGAGTAAGTGCGCGTGTCGGTGATAAAGAATGCAATATTACGTGCAAGCGGCCATAGCTCAAGGCACGCTCGAAAAACTTCCCAGCGAAGACGCGAGGCCTCGTTAGCCGCTGGCGATTGCCTCGCCGTTATTGTGTCGTTAATCTCACGTTATGACCGCCAGGCGGGAAAAAAAAACCAATCACGGCCGCACTATTGATTATACGGTTTCTTTAACGAATTGAAGGGCAAAATTACTCACCCCGCACACCC
>NQII01006773.1:59510-111838 GCA_002778355.1 Clitarchus hookeri
CCCCCCCAAAACACGAGATAAGACACTTTTTCATAATTTTCTTATGTTTTTTTACGCTCTACTTTATGTGCTTTCAAAGGTTATGGTTGGAAATTATTCGCCAAGTCTACCATAAACTTAACAATAAGTAAGAATGATATGAAAGAATACGATCCACGTAAAGGCTGTGTACGGTTAAAATGAATACTTTTAAAAGCCCTGCTCAAGATCTACTTTTATGCACATTGTGTATTCTTCCACCGTATGTAAAATTATCATTTCCATTTGCCTCATCACTTTTTTCATACGTCGAACGTCGGTAGAATTGAAACTGCAAAATTATTAGAAAAGTAAATATTTTACAAATTACTGAATTTTTACATTTATATGCATAAAACAGAAATAAAAATAAATAATTTCGGTATTCACAAAAATTTACTTTACACTTTTAATTCAACGTTATGATATGGAAATACTTTCTCTCCGTCGTTACGTTGCCGACTTTACTGGACGCATGCCAGTCAATGTACCCGTTAAAATACTATATGCAGGTAGGCTCAGTAACATTTTTCAAAAGCTGATTTCAAAAATGCTTAGATAACCGAGAAAAGCCTATGGCATAATTTCCTCTGCGATATTAGATGTGCTGATCAGTTTGTATAACGGAGTCCTCAAGAAACGTCGGAAACCATAAATTGAATGCACCTGATTAACTATAATAAAATGGTGGAATTAATGTTTTATTGCATGTTGTAAAATGCAATTTCGTGTGTTCACATAGGCGTTTTGAGGTCTACAGATGTGCTGTAATGACTAAGAGCCTACGTGATGTGAGAAGCTTGGGCTCAAGTCTTNTCACCAAGCAACTTCGTGTGCAAAGTAAGGTTTTAATTTGTAAGTTTAAGTTTGAAAAATAACTGATATATCTCGGCAACGTCAACGAAATATATGAAAAGAATGCGGTCACGGGTCTTGACCTTGTCCAAGGAGATAAGACGGAGGCGAGGAAGGTCTAGCGAGCCAATCACAGGGAAGCAACAGTGTCACCAACACCTACTGTATTGTCTGTGCGCATGTCAACCGAACACATCGGTCATGCGGGGGTTATTTTAAAAAAAAGTATGTAATGCGTCTTCGAGTAAATAAAAATCTTACTGTTAATAGTGAAGGCCAGAAATTATTGGCAACGTAATTGCGTTTTTTTGATAACGAGAAAGTTTCTGGGAGACATACTTACCGTATTGAAAATGCCACGAAACGAGCAGAAGCTGCGACAGGGAAACAGGTGGCGACGATATGTAAAACACGTAAGGAAATAAGTGTATCAAAACTAACGGATAGAAACGTTTGTACGCCAGGAAAAAAAAAAACAAAAGACGAGTAGCAAAAAAAATTATTTCGGATTAATTTGATTTGTACGTTGTTCGATGCTCAAATCAAAACTTTATGTCCACAGAAACGAAGTACCTACTTTAAAAAAGCGAACTGAAATCGGATATTAATTTTTGTGGAAGCAACGAAACTTAGCGAAAAATAATATAAAAAATATTGGCTCCAGGTTTAGGAAGTGCAAAAATATGAGACGTGTACTAATGGAGAGATCAGACATTGTTGCTTGGAGGGAAAAGTACATAAGGATGAGAGCGAATGGCAATTTTGGGGAGAGAAAAAAGCCTGACATTTTTGTTAATAAAACGTGGATACATGCAGCGTGTACTGTCAGCAAATGTTGGCAAGATCCAGACACTCAAAATATGGTAAAGAACGACAGAGCAAGTCAGAGGTGGATTATTGTCCATGCAAGTTCGCATACGGGATTCGTTCCTGGAGCATTACTTATTTTCAAGTCTAAAACAATACGTGGTGATTATCACGATGAAATGCACTATCTGGTACGTGCATTATTGTAATAGACAATTCATCCTGCCTCTCAGTGTAAAAAAATCTGAGCCCCAACGATGTCGTCGCGTTAAGTGGAAATACAAAAATGGCTCAAGGTTGAAAATACTGGTTATGAAGAAGAGGTGTTTAAAGTAGAACTACTTTGCGCTGTTCAACGCCAACGCCCAGCTCCCCGAGTATTGCGTAGAGGAACTTCCTGAAGGATGTAGAGCCACGAAGTAGTCAGACTGCTGCAATATCACTGTAATTTGAATGCCATAGAATACATCTGGAACACTGTCAAGCCTCGTGTAGCTGATAAAAATGTATCGCAAAGAACCGATGAGATAAAAGCGTTGACAGAAGAGGCTATAACAGCATTTCAGAAAAATACTGGGAAATCAGCTGTGTCGCATGCAAAAAGAGAAGAAGCAGAATATTGGGAAAACGATTGTTGCATGGCAGAAGAAATAGAAAAATGTTGGTAAGTGCAGATGGTGACAGTGATAGTGATATGAAAGCGACAGTTTCCCTGATGGCAGTTAGAAATTTACGTAAACTATTATGTAGATGTAGAGTTAATTTACTGGAAGGCACTCCGTAATGACGAATAACGGAAATGAGCTCCGTAAATATAAACTNAGGTGAAAGCGACAGTTTCCCTGATGAGAGTTAGAAATTTACGTAAACTTTGATGTAGATGTAGAGTTAATTTACTGGAAGGCACTCCGTAATGACGAATAACGGAAATGAGCTCCGTAAATATAAACTACGAAAGCTCTTCGTATTCTTACGGCTTAGACATTGACACACGAACAATGCCGATGATACCTGAAGCGTATAAATTCCCATATTCACAATAATAGTTCGTGTAAAATAGTAGTGGGTGAGTGGCGAACCACTCATGGAGTGCCAGTTGTTTTATTCTTATTCGAATTTCGCTACAGGACAAAAACCTTCTGTATGCACAGTGAAATACGCACACAACGAAAATAAAACTATTGTTTCGTAACCTCGTTTTATAAACCGCAAATAAAACAAAATTGCTAGCGCTCTTACACGGCTTGAAACTAAGAGAGGCGCGTTTGTCACTTTCGTGTGAAATCCATATTTACGAAATGCAGTACGTTGTGTAAAGGTGTGATAGGTGAGTGGTTAGAGTTGTTAAGTGTTAATTTTTCGATTCTTGTTAAAATCCCACTACAGGACCAATACGTAAACTTTGTTTAATTTCTCTGTTGTACACAGTGGAATACATTACGAAAAAAAAACGCTTTTTCTTACCCCTGTTGTTTGTATACATGAAATAAAAAAAAACACGCAAACACTCTAACATGACTAGAATCCTGAAAGGTACATACACTAGTATTAATCACATATCTAACACTTTAATTCTTATAAAAGCGTTGTAGGTGATTCAATGAGTTGGACGCAGTCAATTTTTTTTTCCGTGTCCAGATTTCGCTACCGGACCAATTTTTTAAACTTTTTATACTCATTTTTTTACACAGTGAAACATCCTCACAACGAAAGTAAAACTTTTTATTTGTTACCCATTGTTATAAAAAGCAGATTTTAAAAAACAAAACTACAAGTGTACGGACACGTTCCGTGAATTCACGGAGATTTATGTAAAATTTTCGGAGAGAACGTAATTTAAAAAAACAAAGAGTCCGTAATTTTAGGAAGATGTCTGAATAATTTTAACCGATACTTTTCGTAATTTTATGGACATATTTTCTTACAGTGCAGTGATAGGAAACGGAGTGTTTTAAACGACTGTGATTTGATCAAAACAGTGTACATTTAAAGTGTTTTAATTTTGGGAGTTATGTGTAACGTAATCTGCATTTCTTTAAGTTGCGTCTTTTGAGAAATCTTATTATGTAAAATAATCCACTCTTCTGACAAACGGATTCCACGGAAAATTTCTGAACACTTATGTATTTATTAAATTATTTTCCTTGTGGTAACAGTTTCAATCATGTGTCTGTGGTTCCAGTTTTGCTCATATCGATAATTTTCGTCTGAGCAGAATTTTTTTGACCATTTTCAGCAAATGTTTTAAATCGTATTTTCATGCATTTTAAAATAAGACAATTCATAAAATAAAACATTATAACATGGTTTGAAAACAGTGATTTTTTATACCCTTAACGCAGTTCATTGTTAATATAAAATAAATTTTACTGCGAATAATTTTTGTAGGCCTGTCGAATTAATTCAAATGAATGCTTTATTGTGCATATTATTCATGTTGCTCTAGATTTTTAGTTTCTTCTCTCTCGTATTTATTGTTTAACACCAGGCTGATGTTTTTCTGTCACTC
Source organism: Clitarchus hookeri (assembly GCA_002778355.1). Lineage (NCBI taxonomy): Eukaryota > Metazoa > Arthropoda > Insecta > Phasmatodea > Phasmatidae > Clitarchus > Clitarchus hookeri. The sequence continues at coordinate 63,700 of NQII01006773.1, forward strand.
CTATAAAGATATCTTTATTCACCGAAAATTTAAAATTGTATTTTTATATTATACTCTTAATCGCATCGAATGCAAATTATAACAAGAGTCGCTGTGATTGATCTGTGTACTCGGGGAGCATTAAACAATTGAAACTTTGTATGCTTTATGGCAAATGATAGGGAAACCGCACCACCGTTTTCGACATTCCCGAATGTGTCGCAGGCGGTCCGTAGTAGTTTCAACTGAGTGTACTTGTCTTCCCCGCCGCGCGTCGCGCGAGGAGTGGGAGAGTTGCACCTTCCCCTCCAGGGTAATTTTGTTAAATTGGTCGCACTATAACAGTCTTACAGAATGCGAGTTTTACTAAACCTGCTGATATCTACTCGTGAAAAACAAATTATTCCTTCATATAAAGTGTATGTGCTTGTTACGACTTTAAATTGGGTAACTAATAATTTTTTAGACATTTTTCATTAATAGCGTAAATATATGTATACAGTAAACGGTTAACTTTAAGGCACGTGAATATAAGATTAAATTGATAATATAATTAGATGCATCTAGCTCGTTATATTGTTGGGTGTAACATATTAGCCTTACATAGTTATTTACGTACCTACTCTAAAACCCAAAGTTTACGTGGAATTATAATTGTAGCTTTTATTGGTGCGTTGCAAAGAATTCCTTCCCAAGTCTTTTTACTATTTCAGAAACTACAAACAAGTCCCACAAGCCAACATAGATATGTACAGATATCTCGTCCTGATAGAGATTTGAACAGGTGAGCGAAACAATTCGTGGTTTTTAATTGCGATAAGCTGTGTAACTGCTGCTGAGCTACCATATCAAAATTAAGTGACGTAATTTCACGAGTGCATTTTACATATAGCTGTCCAAACGATTATTGAGCCTACAAGATTATCAACATGGCGTTTTGTTTAGTTCAAAATCCCGCCGATATGTTGTAACAATGCTCAGGAGAGGCGCAGAAACGTTCTGCGCACGCGCCGCTCGCTGATTTTCCCATGAACGTACACGATGTTTCATTGTCATGTAAGTAAACGTTAACTCAAGAGAGTGGCAATTACACCTTACATTGAAAGAAAAATATATTTCACACAGACGCTGGGGAAAAAAACAATATGTAGTGGTTAAACTGGCTGTTTGTTCAAAGCTCCCGTAAAAAAAAAGAGATGTGTGGGGGGGGGGGGGAGTTATGATATTTTTGTTGCAGCTAATAAACGGCTTGTTGTGCACGCTACTACGTAGATTAATTATTATAAATGTAATTTGGTGCTAATTAACAAATTTATTTATTGTAACATATATTTATAAGTTATTGCGTTTATTTTGTGGAAGATAAAATTAGTTATTTTTTCTCCCTACAATGAGGTATTTAGTTATCGGCAAAAGCACCCATGGTGCAGACGACAAAACGTTTTGCTGTGACCACGAAATCCGACTCGTTATTTGCATTCTGCGCATGCGCTCGTAGCGTTGCTGGAAGTCGTCAGAAGAAAGCGAGAAGTAGGAACCATATTGTCTTGTGCTTCGTTCTTGCGTGTGTCATATTAATGGTGCGATAGATGAATTTGAAAATGAAACACCAAGTAGGTAATGGATCACATAATTTCTTTGTTGCAAGGTAAGAAAATACATATAATACGAATGTTCATTCGTAAGGATAAACTTTAAAATAAGGTTTTTCCACCTAATATTTGTGAAGTAAGCCTTCTGTGCGTGCCGTTTCAGAAGTACGCTCTATAAGCGCCTTATTATAAACAAATTTACAACGGCAGTGTCAAATTATTTTGTCTGTGTTAATAAATAATTTGCGTTGTAAATATGTATAAATTTATTCCGAAAAATTCGGCAGCCTTAATATCGATGTAAAAATATATTTTTTGTAGTCGATTTAATTGAGCTTAAAGAAGTTTAGTTTTAATTGGCATCCTGAAGTCGGCGTGTGTATTGGGGCGTGAATAAGGCGGAAGAGCAGGTGCTGGAAGCAGAAAAAACAGGGCCGCCATCACAAAGCTTGATTCCAGTCGGCAGAGAATGCCGGAGCGAAGCTTTGTTGCTCGAGGTTTGCAGATAGGATAAAGGCCAGAGGGGTCCCGCGCGGTCCAGTCGTGAGTCTGCAACCCTCGCAGTTATGTGCCCAACAGATTTCACACATGCAGCCTTGTTTATTTTTTTTTTTTTTCACACTCGTGTGACTCAGCAAACAGAAGCGAAGTCACGCCGACTTAAAAAAAAACACAGAGGGGGAGAAAGCCTATTTAGCATAATCTCCGCTCCCGGCAGGCACATGTTTGCCCAGAGCATGGCAAACTCCTTATACGGAACTGAACGTTGGCTCCTATTACGTAAGAGTCGCGGTTCGATCGCTGCTTTACTGCGCTATGTGGTATTTCCCACGCAACTATGTATACCTACTCAATAAAATTTTGGCCTATTTCTAGCATACAAGTAAGTATTATTATTTTTATCGCACAATTCCTCGTTAAGACGGCTGCAGTGAGAGTTTCGATTGTTTCTCACTATCTAAGGGACACATAAATTTCAGTATGGTATATATATATATATATATATATACTGTACATATACAGTATATATATATAATATAAGTTAATTATTGTAAACAACATCAAGTTAACAGCCACACAATATCTAATACGAAATAAATTTTATGATTGGGGTTATTGTTGGTTTTATGCTGAAGCATAAACTCTCTCGTTTCTTATGCCTCACTTACTACACCTGACTGCTTCCGTTTAAACAAAGGATATTCAATTTTTTTTTTTTATTGTTTTCTCTAAATGCGTTTATAATGTGAGAGCTAGTTCACATACTGCAAGTATCAAAATTTATATTTGCAAAAAATTATAATCTGTTGAAAGATTATTCATTAGCTATTATTTTTTTCTTTATGTGATGGTCTTTTATTCTACATTATACGCTCTTCAGAGTTCCAAATCTCAAGAATTAAGTAAAACACAAAATTAAAAATTTGGCAATTAGAAATATAAACTAAGTATTATCGTGTTGTAGATTCAGGGCCACGGATCCTGGGTATGAAAACTGACTTTGGTCAGTGACCTCGGGCAGCGGCTAAGTAGGATACGCATTACTTAGATTATCTCGGTGACCTTGGGTCAACCTCCAAACAAAAACTTTGGGAAAAATTTTTAATTTCTTCGTAATTCCGTATATTTTCTAAGATTCTAGAGTTATTTAGAAAATATTTTAGATAATGTTTTCTCGCGCACCCTCACCCCACCCTAAGGGAAGCGATCTTAAATTTCTTTAACATAATTTATTTTCTATAATAATTTATTTAAAAAATTACTCTTTTATAAAAATTAATTTAAATATATTATCTTCTAAAAATTAATTTAGAAAATTATCTGTTCTACTCTTGACGAGAGATCTTCACTTTGGTGGTAGGCAAATAACACCTCACCATTTAGGGTGATATTTTAAACATTCCGTTTGTGGTCCCACAAACTCCTATCGATTGAAAGGAGAGTGTGTCTTAAATACCTTGCGAACCGAGCTTGAACTCATGAAATAAGTTTGTGTGTCCCTCTATTGCGAGGCGTTTCAGAGTCCGATGATTTTCTGAGCCTCGTCTGCAAGGTTAAAAATGCAAACCACGTTTCCAGCTATCGGCAACTAGAAACAAGAATTTAACAAAACGGTTCGGCTAGGTGCATATGCGCCGTAAAAAAAATATTTGAAAGTTTATTTTATGCTACTAAAGTCGGTAGTGACGAAAAATGGAACATTTATGTGATTTAGAAATATGTAACATTTCACAACGTGTCTACATATTCTGCCAAAGCATTCATCGCTGTGCCGTGGCGTGAAATTATTAATATGATGCATTAACATTTTTAAAGTGGACGTAGAAAACCTGAGACAAGCGGGAATACTTTAAAAAAAAAATTAGTGTGCAATACAAGAAATAGAAAATAAAATTTAAATACAAATTTTACTTCAATAATATTATATGAAAGCAGACTTCGGATGTTCTAACGCATGTTAAAACATAATTCGTATTACATGCTCTACAAATCTAACGCTGTGAAATTAAAATTATTCTACTCCGAAACAATTATTTAGTAACACAAACCACAAAAATTAATTACCTAGACATTTTACAGATAGTTCCATGGAATTCGTGGAAAATTTCTTCCTAAATAGAGTAAGTGCCCATAAACGTAGAAAAATTTTAGTATTTATTATATTCCGAATATCTCCAAGTATAATCAATAGTCTAAATTTATTTTACATATGCTATTCACCGTAAAGTGAGCACTTTTTGGAGCCCTGTCATTTGAAATAATAGTCAATAAATATATTTTATTGTATTCTTAGACGTTAACGTTCGAGTCCGGTGAAATATACACACTCTATTTATTACTTGCGTGTCAATATTTAATTTAAAAAGTAGTGGAAGGATAAAAATTGGCTGATAAGAAAATAGTAACTAGGAAATCAAAAGAGTTCACTTTACCGTGAAAAACCTATAGTCATTAAAATGAAGAGGCTTATGCAGCACCAATCCACAACAAGACGACCCGCTAAGAGAAAAATATAATGGTACATATTTCATCAGTTTTGGTGCAAGCATTTAATTTCCGGTATTAAATATTTTCCACCTATCCATTTCCGTAGGGTCCGCGGTGGTGTAGTGGTCAGACTAATCGTCTCCAACCAAGAAGGCGGACGGGATTTTCACACTTGGAAATCGTGCTGGACGATGCCGCTGGTCTGCGTGTTTTCTCGGGGATTTCCCGTTTACCTCCGCTCATGCATTCCTGCCCCGCTCCGTACTCACCTCATCACCCTCATCGGTTCTCAATAACTCGATGTTAAGAGCCATCCAAACCTCTCCACTCTACACAATTTGTATATGTCAAGAACAGTATGTCACCACTTTAAATCATTTGTGTCCGACAGTGCATTGTAAATAAATTATAGACGAATTTATGCAAGGCCTGCCCCATTTTTACAACCACAAGCAGAGATTGCAGACATTCGAATCGTTATGGGGAAGTCGAGGCATCTCGTAACTTTGAGAGTGCTCGCAACTGTAAACAACACGCAAACAACGCGTTAATCGTTTAAGAATCTCGTTTCCTGCCAAAACAAAATTAGTGCCGAAGGTGGCTCGCTTTTCCATCGCAAAAGTGATTATGAATACAAGTCAGGGACTGTGTTGCAATGGGCCCTTTTTTGTAAACAAAGTGGTCACGTGACCCGATTTTGTCGACGAAATCAATGACGCATGTTTGTAATTTACGTTGTGCATTTTGTCGACTTCGAGACTGGTAAACTACCAATGTATTAGTTTTTCTTGTTTGAAACATTAAATACACATTCAGGGGATGTTATTGGAATTAACGTTTGAGTTACTTGCTCAGAATAATTTTTTTAAAAGTCAAGTTGCTGAAATATTCTTGAAATAGGTATTTTTTTCAATGCATAATTTTTGTGTCGAAACAATTTCACTTCATAATTATTTAATTTTGTTAATTTTAAATTTGAAAGGCTTTCAGGAATAATTACCGTTTATTTTGAGACTTTGCAGAGTTTTAAATCTGGAATCAGGAAACAACAAAATGTTAGTAGCATGGCATGCAAGACAGTTGAATGTCGTGGTGTTCCGACTGAAACCTTACGAAATGCAAAATACAAATTTAAAAAAACCGAAACTCATATCGAGTTGGAACACGGCATTAATAGTCGAATTACATTTACTACCTCCCTTTTCACTTCAATTGTTCCTCTGCGGTCTATGCAACCTCAAAACCTCGTACGCAACCAACACCCCAGCCAGCTATTTTGTCTTTTTGTGTTACGATATAAAGGCACATCAAAGAAAATATTATTTATAGCGTATATGCGGTTACGGCATTTGGTTAAGGGCCGCCATGATTAATCTTGATCGATTTACCAATACTTAGTTACTGAAATTCATATAAAAAAACTTTATTATCTACGATTTTAATTTTTTTTTTCACTTAATGGTTAAATCCCACACACAATATGACAGTTCACTGTATAACAAAATTGTTTTAAATAATATTTTTACGTGCTACCAGATTTATAGCTTCAGCACCATAGAAGTATTATTGCAAGGCGAATAAAAACCATTGGGCCCAACATATTATTTAATTTATTTATATGTGTCCTTATTTTTAAATTGTATATTTAGAATTGGAATTCTCGCTACCGTCACAAGGTGTCCCAATTTACGGTTAAGAAATACCACATTTAGATCAGGAGTCCGAAACCCATAATGAGAATTCATAGTATATGTAGAGATTACAATTCATCCTATTGGTAAGTCGGAAACTCACTCTCCATCGCCACTCGTCTCGCAGAACTGTACTCACTTCATTTCTCATGCTAGATAAAACCTCCAAGCATTTCCCTGATGTGTGTGTGGCCTCAATGAATCTTGTTTGCAGTCACAATCATTGCCACTGGACTTACTGACCATGATCATTGTCGTACTTATCGCAGACACACAGGCCACAACGACCGCGCTGACCACGAAATTGACAGCAAAACGTGCCATAGATAGAGTCATCTTACATAAATATTTTCCAACTTACCTAACAACAATGTTTAATTTATTTTTTAACATTTATAATACACAGGATGGAGACAATCTCCAGCTTTTCTGCGTATAATGTTGAGAAGTGTAAGTTTATAAACAAGTCCATTAGCATCTTCGGAATATACACAGTCGATGCTATGCTAATTCTTATGACCACCTTGAAATACAAAATTTTTTTATATAGCCATGCGGGAGTCGGAAAAGTTGCTGTCATATTAATCAGCATTTTCATCACTACTCTCTTCATTATCATCTTTATCGTCTACTTCTTCGACATATACATAATAACTTATTTCCTTTGTGGGAGGAGTCTCACTTTTGTTATCTGCCTTCACAGTTACTGGTAATTGATCATCATTCTGAAGTGCACACATTTCATTTGCAATTGTAGCAAGTATTTATTGCTACAGACCGAACGTATGTCGAAACGTACCCAACTAACAATGTGCATTGTCTCCTCGTCTTCTGACAACTTTTAACTCAGCGTAGCAGCAGGAGCTAACGGCGATAACTGATGCTGTTTTCCGGAAAGTGAACGAATAAAAACCTTACAGCACTTGTTTTTTTTTCTAATTGCCACTATACGCAATCTGCCCAGAACAGTTGTTGTAGCTTAATATGACACGACGAGTGATCTTCACACGTCCACTGCTGTCATGTCTTCTGGCAGCGGAACAGAAGGCATACATTTTGTCGCAGCACCGGCACTGCTGGGGACCAGGTGATAACTTCATAGGTTTTAACTCCATATTTGCCGCAGATAAAAGCAAGCATTCATAAACACAGTTCATCTTCGAATAGCTCAAATAGAGATCTGCAGTATCGGCATTTATTTTTTTCCTTTCTTGAATCATGATTCGCCAACACCCCCAAACCGCAAACACTGTAATTATTTTTTGGCATTTGTAAAAGGGATTCTTTAGAATCTTAATGCCAAATATATTTTTGTAATTTTACAAATAAACTACAGTAAATATCACATAATCTTTGTGTGGCATGTGTAAAACAAATGTCGAATTTTAACAGCTGAGTGTTGTATACCCCAAGTTTATTACACATACTCAACTACATAAACAATGTTGTATGTTTTCTACAATAACGTGTATTATATATACAATATTTCTGTTTTGGAGTAGCAAAAAAAATGTTTGGTAACTATTTTTCAAAGATTTTTTGTAACAGGTTCACAAAAAATTTTACTGTGCATATGTATAGTTCGAATGCCCTAACATACATGCACCATGCATATTGGATATTACGCCCTGCCCTGCAAAGAAAGAAAACCTCACAGTAAGCAAAATTCACGTACGTCAACTTAAAAAAAAAAAACACATGCACACATAATGGCATACCTATACTGTATAAGATAAAAGAAAAAAATAAATAAACCGTCACTCACTCAGGCGTCCACGTATACATCACTAATGTCAGAAATATGCGCATGCTTGCGCAGCAAGAGAAAATCTTCGAACAGCTTCTGTCATGAACTGTAGTGTTTAAGTAGATAAGCAACACCGGTCAGAAAACTCACTGAAATGTACGAAGTGGTAAGTCTTGCGCTGAAAGACGCTGGCTGTCGCGTGCAACTCATGGTAGGTTCTGTGACGATGGCCACCTCGACACAGCATGGCAAGGGAAAAAAAACTATGTAACGAAAATCGCGCGGTATCCCACAAGGGCTGCAAGAAGTTTTAAAAAGTGAAATGTCAACACCTCCTTTTACGAGAGAATGAATCGAGGCCGTCATCATTAAGAATAGAGGAAGATACGCCAGCAGGAGTCTAAAGCTCTCACGCCAAAATAACGTAGATGGAAGTCGGCAAATTTCGCAAATTCTTTTGGTGACTAGTTAGACTTCAATGAAGTAGACTCTTGTGCTTCTTTCATGATTGGACCACCAGTTGTTTGGACGCCATTTTGGTTTAGTAATATTTAGGAAGAAATTTCACGACCGTATCACATGCAACCAAGTCGAATATAAAAGAATCAACGGCCAAGGAATAAGCAATTGTGGCTGCTTCAAATTACGGGCGTCACATAATTTGATCATAGTTTACTTTCTGGGAAGGAGAGTTGTGATAGAATAAACACCTAATACAGTAGATAAACACTGACACAGAAGGTTATTCTTTGTTTACATTCTGCAAAAACACAGACATTCACCTACGTATGCGTGCCATTTTAACAAGTCTGAAAATATAATAACAACACAGCGATTTCGGAGAGGCGGGCCTGGCCGTCCGTCCTCATTCATCCGGATATCGAGATTTTCGCAACACGTTGGATATTTTTTTAAGTGGTCGTTCTGGGAGCAGCGGTTTGGGGGAATTGAGAAAAACCTACCGAGGTTCAAGATTGCACACGAGTTCACGACTCCCTGTAAGACTGTGAGAAGGGGTGGTTGCGCGGGGAGGGAGGGGTCAGAGCGCCTCACGCCGAGGCGATGCATCAACCCGTGGGTCGGTTGCCCAACTGCGAGAAGGGCGGAACAGGTTCCCGCCCGGCGAGCAACATGATTCCGGTAGCGTGGACCGAGATTCGGGTCCGGAGGGGCCTCCATCAAGGCTTACGTCCCTCCCTGTTCTCCTTCACTGTCTCTCTCTCTCTCTCTCTCTACTTGCCACGTTAAACACCACCTCTTGTTTCCCCCGGGCGCCTGTCCACGACATCCACGAGGCTACTTCTGTACGCGGTGCCAGCAATTTACGGTCGCATTACGTGTCTGCGCCCCATTCCACGCGTTCGACCGCGGCCTGCTGAAAGATGCCCTCCATCATCCGGATGTGCTTCCCCCCGCTGCGGAGAGAAGCAGCACTCGGACCTCAAGTAGCCACGTGATGACCAGGGTATTTCCCATCGACACCACTATTCCTCTCTATTTCTTTTTTACGTATACTTTACATCGCTACCCGGAAAATGTGCGAGAACGGATGTAGCTTGGTGTGATTTACAGCTGTTTGGAGAAGTTGATCCAGCAGTGCTGTATTCTATGACATGCGTAATAAACTGAGAAGCAGTACGCCTTCTTAAACAGCTGTGTTTCGACGGACATGCGTGAAAATATACTTGAATAGCGAAAATTATCCGTACGTGGTCCTGAACACGAACTTTCAAAATGGCCAGTACCTGCTGTCATATCAAATGTACGCCCAATTCCAAAATGCACGTTATGGACGTACCCAAACCCCGATACTGAGCCCGGATACTTTCAAGTGTTTGTCCCCGCTCATGGTGTTCGATGTGAGTAAACAGGACGAGCATATGTACCTGCCAACACATGTGCTTTATTCCTGATACTTCATGACCGACTCGCATCGTACAATTGTCGAGACAAAGTCATCAAGATACTTTCGTGAATACCGCAGAGGGTGGCTGTAAGTGATATATGTTTAGTAAACTTCTAACGTAGACAGCAGCAGGATGTACTGTAATATGCAAGGCTTCCAGAGGAATTGCGGCTACGTGCTCAAGGAGATCGCAGTGTCCTACTACGACGATGGTAAAACGCGCACACACTCCTTCCGGTCTCCTTATTCCGGGAAACTGTTGGACGAGAAAAGCAAGAAGACGAACTACTGGTTGACCAAGTAGAGCCATGGACTGGAGTGGGACCAAGGCAAGATTCCATACCACCAAGTGAAATAAGCTGCGCGACTTGCTGATGCAGTATCCACAAGGACCGGTTTATGTGGCGGGGCCCGATCAGAAATAATTATTGAGCGACTTGTGCAAAAGTGACATTGAAATCATCGATATGCAGTTCTAGTATGGCTGTCCTTTGCTACCCAAGCTGAGCGAGGAAACTTTACCGCCATTCGCATCGTCATGTCTGCGACAAGTCAGAACCTGACTGGACACGTGCATGAAGGAATGTACAGCTGCTGCAGAAATGGTGTGTCTCGTCCTTGGACCATGAATCTGATGCTTACTATTAGACAAAAAGTAACCTTGATATCAGTTCCGAGGAACAATTAAAAAAAAAAAAAAGCGACTGAATGTTTTTGTGTTATGGCATTTATGTATTTATCTGTAAAATAAATTGTGTGTGTAAAACCATTTAAATGTAGTTTTTTTTACCCTAACTCGTTAGACTATCATTTTTTTCCCCTAAAGCAACTTTAAAAAAAGAAAATCCATATACTTATTATGCTACATAACCTATTTATGTATTTGTTAAAACTTATGTATGTTGATATCCCACAAATGGAGCTGGAATGTACATAGGCCTTTAGGTTGGAACAGGCAGTGTGTCAGATGGAATGAAAGGGACAGTGAGGCGAGATGATAAGAGAGAGGTGGGAGTTCTATCTGTATAAATAACGGCTCCTTGTAGAAAATCAGCAGTTCGTCTACAAAAGTGTGGAGGTACGGATCGTCTCATCTATCTTTTGCAGTCGACATCGTATTCAGTATCTGTGATGTCTCCGGACATTCCAGAGCTAATGGGATCTACGGCTGTGACATGGAATTTTTTGTGTGTAGTATCAGCAGTGCCATCGACTTCTTCGGGTGGGGTACCTACAATAGCATCATTGCATATTGTTATTGGCATGGTACCAGCAGCATCATCGACTTTTTTGGATGTGTCACCTCCACCAGAAAAAACTTATCCCTGCAGCTACTGTGCCAAGGTATTTTCGCACAAAACACATCGCACAACAGCATGAAATTTATGGCTGTATGATCAATCTCGACCACATTCAATATTTATGATTATGAAGAGTTTCGTTGTTTTATCGCAGCGATACTTACAGCAAACATGTTAGGTAATGCAAAGTTAAAATACAGGTCTCATTTAAGTCATGGTGTTGATTCTGCAACATGGATTTCTTGTGACTACCATCGGAGGTGTGATGGATGGTAATTTCTATCCAATGGCTCCCCTACTAAATTGACTACGACCAGTGTGAACGAAGAGCCTGTGAACTCATCACCAGGAGCAACATGTATTTCCCCGAAGACATCTTCATTTCTGGTTCACGCTTCTTCCAATATGATGTCAGCCGAACCATCTGGGTCCACCAGTGTATCACCTACAAAACTTTCAGTGGCATATGTATGTCGCTTTTGCTGCAAGGACTTTTTACCTTCAAGCTTATTGCACGACACAAAGTTTATAAGTGCCAGAATAGTTGGTTTCATGTTTAACGAAGGACTGAGATTTGTATAAGGATGCACAATTTACATGGACGAACATAAATAATTCTGAGTGTTTTGTAGTAATATATTTTAATAAATTTTAAACACAAAAACGTGATAATTTTTTCTTATTGACTATATATCGTAACAAAACTGGTATAAACTGTTTCCGTTAAAAACATCACCATGAATCAAATATATAGGCTAGTCACTATGGTTATAAAGGGCTTAAACAAACATTCCTGGAGTTAGAAATGTTATTTGCAAACTGAATTTCACGAGGCTGCCTCCTAAGAGTTCGCAAATTATATTCGCCTATGTAAATGCCTGTACATATACGCTTGCTTATGAGCCGACTTCCGAAAAAATGTGGTCTGCTACATAGCTATTAAAAAAGATTATATAAAAACATTCAAAGTGAAAATAACGAAATGTTTTTTTTTAAACAGCATTTGCCTTTAAAAAGCTTTCAAAATGGTAAATACGATGAATTTAAACTGAAAAAACTCTCCAATAAATGTGATGATGAGCCATTTGTGTATTCATTGTATATGTTCATTACATTAAAAATATCTGCAATTGTACGAGGGAATGGCATACTCTTTGATTGGTGGATATTATAGCATATTTTAAGAATACTTGCTAATCAATGCTTAAGTATCTGAGTGGTTATAGAATCTGTTTTATGTAATAGAGGTCTTGAGTTCAAATCCCCCTCTTTCCATTAGAATTTTTTCTTTTTTTTAATGTTACCAAGTGTAATGGAAAAGTGTAAAATTTACGTAACTAAACTTTTATAAACCGATTTTGCATTTTAAATACATTTTCTATATATTTTATTGTTTTCTTTTTTTGGGATTTGGGCATTTTTCAAATTATAAATAAAATAATTATAATTATTTATAAATTAATCGATTCCTAGATGCCTGATCGTTTTACAATTGATTTGACAAGGTCGGCTGCTCTGCCTTTTCATGCATGCTCGCAAACTCAACTCCAGTAACGCAAATGTAATAAAAAATGTGTTTTATTTCCAACGTACAACTTTTTATAATACATGTACTTTAAAGGAAATACTTTAAAAGAAAGAATATGCTTAAAAAGAACGATAACTATATGCAAAAAAATACTTATTGATGGTCTATAAAATTCTCGGATAGCAAAAAACTTACATAAAAAATTATTACTACTCATTAGAATAATTACTACAAAATATTTATCCTCCCACCCTCCACGTGCACACTATTACTTATTTTAACCCTTGTACCAGTACATGTCCCAATAACCGAGTGGTCTAAGGCATCTGCATGCAAACCCAAGGTTCGGCAGTCCAACCCTGCCCTCCTCTTGGCGATATTTTGAGCTCTACGAAAATTAAATAAAAAGCAGCACCTCTAGTGGTCAACTATAGAACCAACATGGTGGCCGAGCTAGAGCAACACCAGCGCATTCTAGTTGTAATCTCCATAATAAATATGGTGGTCGAACCTCTGGCATGACCTCTAGCAACAGTCGGTGTAAATAAAAGAAGAGTGGAAACAAGATGGCGGAGAAGATGATGGATGGCAAAAACAAAATGGCTGATGGAAACAAAATGGTGGACATAAACAATATGGTGCGTGGAAACAAAATGGAGTATGGAAACAAGATAGGGGACAGAAACAAGATGCCGGATGGGATCATTATGGCGGCTTTGTCGTCATCCAAGATGACAGATCGAAGATGAAGACTGACACTATACCAAAATGGCATATCCAAGATGGTGGTGGATCCTCTTATCCGCAGCCCTCAGCCCTTGTCCTTGGATCAGCATAATCTATCTACTACTGGGGGCTGTTTCGAATACTTAGTTCTGAAATTTCGTTGCATTTGTGTTGGCGATTTCGTTTCAGCTAGCCACACAACATACTGTGCCTTTTCCTGCAATGCCGCTATTTTACTGACCAAGGAGCGGCCGCACTCCTAGTGGCGGAAATGTGGCCCCAAACCCAAACATTCAAACGTGAAAACTAAAACCAACTGTCTGCAATAAAACTTTATGGTTATATGTTCTTCTCTAAACCAAATCTAGTATATGTAGGTATGTTCGTCATAGAGTTATAATCATTTAAGTTAGGCTAATAATTTCGGGAAATGCTGTATATTGTTTTGCAATGAACCATGAGTAAAGCCCTGCACTTTGATGGTTATTGTCAAAACTTTTCAAAATTAGTGGCCTTAGCCAGGTTCTAATTAAATAAAAGTGTTAATAATGATTTACTAATTTGATTACTAATACTTATAAAGACATTACTCTCAACTGAGTAACTCACAATAAAACGCTATTGCTTGCTATTTACAACTAATATTTACGTAATCCTCCATAACTTCACAAAAATTAATGCAACAAAATAACAAAAACCAGTCCCAATAAACAGTATATCATCACCCATCGAATCATTTTATAAATTGTTTGTATATATTTGACAGTTTAAATATGTATACGGTAGTAAAGTCTGTATCCCATGTTCGTGAAGTCATGCCTTAATTCAGTTCAAATTTAACCAGTCCGGAATGTTCTAGAGCGCTCCAAGCGCCCCCGTGCACAGTAGTACTCTACTCGTCGGATACCATGCCCTCTCGTCCGTCCACACTGCACACACCCGCAAGTCCACCTTCGTCTCACACCCTCCACCGTCGTCTGTGCTCTTCAGACTTCGGCCGAATACCTTACTTTAGCCAGATGGCTACAACGAAAAAAAAACTGTAAAATCTCTGGCTGTGGGGGTATTTATAGTGTCGTCAGCCTTAACCCAGAAATTTCTTTACTTGATAGGCAGCGCTGAGGAAGGAGATTACTCGAAGTTTCATTCAATAGTCCAGCACCACCTAATTCTCTAGAATTTTGTGATAAGGGGGAAAAAGTGACATCAGTACAGTAGGTAGTTGACAATCACCCCGCCCGTCAGTTAACGTAAGGGCAATCAGGCAGTGGTGACTCACCTCCCCCACAAGGACGGCCGTACGCGCCCTGTGCCAGGCACCACATAATACTATTATAACTAAAGCATTATTCAAGCAATCACATTATTATGTGTGTTAATTTATTATTACTGGTGATTTCCACTTCTAGAATTAATTTCTTAATGTAAATATTTACAGCGTCTTCGTGAGGTATAAAACTAATAGTACCGTCACACGAGTTAGTACCCAAGTTTTTTGGAGTACACTGTAATCAAAGTAAAAGTTTAGTTTCAGCAAATCAAATATATATAATTAAAAATGTATTTAGAGTTATTACAACAAAATAGGTATTAAGACATATTTTGTTGGCCCAAAAAAATGTGTTTTTCCAGCTTGTATTTTTTCACTGAATGAAATCGATTTTCTTGCATTTATAATTGTAGCCTAAAAAAATATCTGTGTCTGCCCCATGCAAGCAAGAGTTTTTTTATGTCAAAAATATCTTTCTGGGCAGGAAATCGGGCCACCTTGTAGCTATAGGTGCGGAAATTTCGCTAACTCTACAGGCATATTCATAGTGTGGAAACACAGAGAACGTGGGAAGTTAGAGAATATGCTCGATGGCTTCTATCCTGTTGAATGCACATGTGCTGATGTTGTTCCCTTTCACTGAGGACATGTCCCAGGACTTTAAGCTGAATACTGTAACAGTTATCGATAATCCTCTCCCTTAGATAATTTTTATTCCGTAGTTTTGTACAATAAAACTTTAAATTCCCCCCGAGTAAAAATACAAGGTAGCTACTCACGTCTGATGACAGTGCCAACAACTTGTCCTACCCCCGTTCTGCTGTTGATAATCCAGCGACTGCTCCTGTGTGGGCTCTGCACGCAAACCGCCGTATTTACTTATTCTCTATGCGGGAACTTGTTAACATTCAGTGAATCCATCTACGAGTGCTAGCCATGTGCTAGAATTTCATTGTGTTTAATTATGTGCGTAAGCTTGTGTGCGAGTGTGTGTGTGCTCTCAAGTCCTTGTAAGTACATCACTACAGTTGTCCTGCATCTTTGTTACTTGGAACGCCATGGTAAGTCTTCCTCATTTAGTTATAATAATTTATTTATTTTTACGAAACCATGATCGACGATAGTAAAAGCAAGTGGGTAACACTGAGCCCCACCACAAAGTTTTTCCGAGAATTGTGCGCTCTACCTGTGACCAATGAAGACTGTCCCTTCCTTTGATCGTCACCCCCTCCCTGACTACCCCGTCCAAACACAGTGCGACTCGCCAGTCACACTTCCCTCAGCTAACAGTACTCCCACCGGACCTCCCGCTAACAGTCGCATTAAGTAATGGTCAGCTCGTCTTCACGTCCGGCCCAGCAACCACCGGTGGTATACTCTTTCAGTGACTATCTCACCATCCTAGAGCTTTCCACGCGGCACGTGTCAGCAGCCAGTCACTACGCTGCCACAGTGTTGAGTTTAGAGCAATTTTTAGCCCTCTACATATTCATGTAATATTCGTGTCGGAAACATGGCTTAAGGAGAGTTTCCTATCTGCTCTTGTTGACTTGCCGGGTTATAATTTATACAAAGCTGATAAACAGGAGTTTATGTTAATAATGATATTACAGTTAAAATTAACTGCAGCTCTCCTAGTCCTTACTGCGCAAAACCTGAGTATTTATTTCTTGAATTAAACATTTCTACGCAAAAAATTATTGATTGCCGTTGTTTACAAACCCCCTAAGATATGGTCCATTGATGAATTAGATAACTGCCTATTAGCGATACTTCCTAGTTATGATAACGTATTGATTATGGGTGATTTCAAGACACACCTCTTAACAGCCTCACGTAAAACATTGCTCCTTACTCATATCTTCTCCTCATGTATACTAGCATACTGTCCTCTTGAAGCCACCCACCATACTAATATCGTGGACACTCTGCTTCACCTTATATTCACGTCAAAAGCCGACAAAGCCCTTCACTGTGGACTTCGTACGCCAAAATTTTTACCGAAAATTATAACCTACAGATATCTGAAAAGGATTGGAAAAGCCGCACTTTATTAATGATGCTTCTTAAGTAGAGTGAAGTGACATAGATTATTTGCAAACAGTTGATGACAAACTTTATTATGTGAACACATTATATACGAAAGAGCCAAAAAATACTTGAATAGGAGTGCGTATGCAAATAACAGAGGTATGGAACCAATCAGAGTAACGCGATGCGGTCGGCAGCTAGATCGGTTACTGCTGCTACAATGGCAGGTTATCAGGATTTAAGTTAGTTTGAACGTGGTGTTATAGTCGGCGCACGAGAGATGGGACATAGCATCTCCGAGGTAGCGATAATATTTGGATGTTCGCGTACGACCATTCCACGAGTGTACCGTGAATATCGGGAATCCGGTAAAATATCACATCTTCGANGTTCGCGTACGACCATTCCACGAGTGTACCGTGAATATCGGGAATCCGGTAAAATATCACATCTTCGACATCGCTCCGGCCGGAAAAAGATCGTGAAAGAAAGGGACAAACGACGACTGACAAGAATCATTCAACGTGACAGACGTGCAACCCTTTCTCAAATTGGCGTAGATTGGATTTGTGGTTTGCCCTGCAGGATTCATGATGCGAATTGCCTCCTGCATACCTTCAGACATTAGTCGAGTACATGCCACGTCGTCTTGAGGCACTTTTGCGTGCTCGGGGCTGGAGGGGGGGGGGCTAGACGATATTAGGCAGGTGTACCAGTTTTTTTGGCTATTCAGTGTACAAACTTATTGATAAGCAAATTTCTTAACAAAGAAAGCAGGTTTCTCGTCCACCAGCGCCGTGGATGGCCCAGAAAATGTAATCTTTAATGGCAAATCGGGATAATGCTTTTCGTTTACATAAATCTTAGAAGAGAAAAAATTATATCCTTGTATTTATGAGATTCTAGAAATACCGTTTACTCAGAAGCCGGCGTACCCAAACCAATAGAACGGCTAAGATTGCGTACGCTCACTGCTTGATACAACCAAACTCATCCCCGCGGCATTTATGGAGCAGTGTTAAAAATATGGGCGTAAAGTTTAAAGGTACTAAAAACTATAATCAAAAAAATCGATCACAGTGCTGATTAATGCTCATTTCAAAACTCCACGTCCGTTGTGTAGAAGAACGTCTTTCTTTAATGTCGCCACGCCGGTTGACGTGCTGAAAGCTATCTGACGAATTAAAACCAAGGCCGAGGGTAATGACAGAATTTGAAACTACATAATAAACCTAATCTGGTCGTTTATCTTAGAAGCATTAACTAAAATATTTAATTATTCGCTGTTCACACGCATATTTCCAACTCAGTGGAAATATGCTTTCGTAATACCCATCCCGAAGACAAATAATCCTCAATGTGTCAGTGATTATAGACCCATAAAAGTTCTTCCCACAATTTACAAAGCCCTTGAATATATTGCACACCAACAGATAACAAGGTAAATTATTGAATATAACCTGATGGTGGACCATCAGTCTGGTTTCAGAAAGAGCTTTAGCACATCTATAGCTAATCTTGAGGTCGCTGATGACATAAAACAACATGGATAACAGTTTGCTAACGATTTTGACACTATTAGATTTTAGCGAAGCATTGGATTTCGTTGACAATGAGCTATAACTTGCAAAGTTAAAATCATATTTTAATTTCTCCGAAATATTATTAGAATAGATTCAAAGTTACTTGCGTGGCCGTTATCAGAGAGTTGTGTGCGGAGAACAACAATCCGCTTGGCGCACAGTTAAAATTGGAGTTCCCCAGGGCTCTGTTCTGGGTCCCATACTATTTTCTATTTTGATTAATGGCTTACCTCAGCTACTAGAACATTGTAAATTCTATCTTTATGCAGACGACTTCCAAATCTACCTGCCAGCTCATCCCGGTAATATTACGTCATAAATTGACACAATTAACCATGAATTGTCAAAAATCCTATGATGGTCAATAAAGCACAGGCTATTATTAAACCCTAAGAAATCCCAGAGCGTTATAATTGGATCCAAGAAACTACTCATATCACTGAACGTCACTAGCGCTCCTTATATCATACTTGATGGTGAGCCGATTTCTCTATCAAAGTCTGTAAAAAACCTATGTGTAATATTATGTGAAACAATAACATGGAGAGAACATGTCAGGTACACCTGTAGACAAACAAACGCCATTTTACATTCATTAAGAAGGCTTAAAACATTTTTTACCCTTGAAATCGACAAAAAATTCAACACATTCATTAATATTTTCACGCCTTGATTATGGTGATTTAGTCTTCAGTGACCTGCATGAATATCTAGCTCAGAGACTCAGAGACTTCAGCGAATATAAAACAACTGTGACCGTCTTATTTTTAATCTTAAAAAGAAAGACCATGTCATNAGACTCAGAGACTTCAGCGAATATAAAACAACTGTGACCGTCTTATTTTTAATCTTAAAAAGAAAGACCATGTCATCAAATACAGATGTACTCTCTCATGGCTTGATTTAAAAAAATTGACGTTCATCGCACAATATCTGCTTGTTAAAGAAATTATTTTTTACCGGGCGTCCTCAATACCTTTTGTCTAGTTTCTTACCGCCCAGTACTCNATCTGCTTGTTAAAGAAATTATTTTTTACCGGGCGTCCTCAATACCTTTTGTCTAGTTTCTTACCGCCCAGTACTCCAAACACCCGATCAACAAAATCTTCTAGTACCAACACACAACTCATTTTTCGCTTCATCTTCCATCGTCACCGCAACCAAATTCTGGAATTTCTTTCCTCAGGAAGCAAGATATACAAGTTCAATCGTTAAATTCAAAAAATTATGCCGGAGCATCTTGGTCACGATACAAATATTTAAATAAACGTGGAATATGGGTTTCATGTAAACAATATTTATTCTGGAGGTTCCTCTTTTGTAATACCTGTAACTTATTTTCTTTCTGCTTCATGCTACTTTAGTGATGTATCTGACGCTTTTGTTNTTCCTCTTTTGTAATACCTGTAACTTATTTTCTTTCTGCTTCATGCTACTTTAGTGATGTATCTGACGCTTTTGTTATTGTTTAATTAATTAAATATACTGTTAATGTATGTAGGTGTGCGAATGCGCGCGTCAGAGTAAACGTTTGCATTACTATTTTATATTTTGTATATTTTTAGATAACTGACATAATTTTAGATGTAGCAAACATAAAATGTCTTACATTAATTCATTTTGTTGTTTTTTCACCGTGTTTAAACAGTTATTTGCTGTGATTGTCTTTCCATCAGAAATCCTTAAACTAAATTGCAGTTTTAGAATTTTTGCTACTCGATGTTATCCTGTAGTTAATTTTTATAAATAGTACAATTATATGTAAGTGAATAAATGTCATATGTGTATGATGTGGTTTTGTGTATGCGTGTATGTGTATGCATATGAATATACGTACACACATTTAAGCATACGTCAAAAGATAAATAGCGTAAGTCCACTATCCAGCTTATTTTTATTTTATGTATGTGGCTTTTACATATTTCATATAATCAACTTTCTAATTTTATAGTAGACATTAAGTTTTGTTTCATTTTTATTTCCTTTCTTTTCTTAAAATTAGTGATATGTTTTATTATGTGAAGTGGTTAAGTGTAAGAGAAGGTGATAATACCTTAACTTCACCACAAAAATAAAGACGTTTCATTATAGTTATTGACAACCGCTGCCATCAGTGTGGAATTAACTTCATCAGTTGCCGTCTTTTGTCATCTGTTCGCTTTGCTGGAGCGATCTACATTTCTTCATTGGCTGTTCACTCTAACTCCCTATCGCGTTTCTTTGTGTTACTGGTTTAGAGTTGTCCACACGAATGTGGTGCCGCCTGATGATAAAATACAAAAGTAAAACAAATACAGAGTACATATTTCTATAAACTGTCCACGGTAAACTTGGCACTTTTGAAGGCTTTGCTTAAGATCTGCTTTTATGCGCATTGTGTATAATTCCACCATATGTAAAATTAACATTGCCACGGGCCTGATCATAATTCATATGTCGGTCAAGTGAAAAAAGTGAACTTATTAGAAAAGTAAACATTTCACAAATTTGTTAATTCTTTCACTTATGCGCGTTAAAAGACACAAAGAAAAAATAGATAATTTTAGATTTCACAAATGATTAACTAAAACTTTCAATTTAACGTTAAGACGTGGAACTACTTTCTCTTCGTCGTTACCAACTGTACTGGGCGCAAGAAAGTCAGTTTAACCGTTAAAATATATGCAGGTAGTGGCAGTTACAGTTTCCAAGGCTGATTTCAAAAGTGCTCTGATAGTCGTGAACAGCCAATTCAAAATAAATATATACTGAATTTGAGGGCCTATACTTCTGGATTTTCTCAAATTTGACCGTGACCAACTGAAGTGGAACCTAGTACGAAGTACTTCAAGTTTACTGGTCCACATCGCAGCGTCGAATCACTGTGCCTCTCCTGGGATGGACGGCGTGCTGTTTGCAGGTACAAATGGGCGTGGACGGCCGCTACCTAGGAAGGTAGAAGCACCATTGTGCTGTCAAAGACATCGCCCTGAAGAGAAGGAACTGGTTCTGAGCCGAGAGATAACGCGGTGGCAGTACATCAGCTCTGAGACGACGAGTCGGGCAGAAGAAACAGACTTGGCGACCCCGCAAGAACCTCACTCACAGAGTATCCGGTATTACAGAGGCGGAAATGTAACTTCTTTCATGTTCCACCACACTCCGCAGACATCGAGGACGATATCCAGCAAGTAGCCGGAGACGAAGGAAACCGAAGCCCAGCAACTGATACTGCTCGAAGCAGCCCCGCCGTTTTTCATCGCTGCCGAAGCTCAGAGCGGGGGGTAGTCCAGGCCCAGTGATGGGCCCTTTACCACCCAAACGGGGTTTCATATAGCCTACAGGGAGATTAGGAAGAAGCGAGCTTGGCCCCCTCCCAACTCCCTGCACCATCACAAACTGTAGTTAAGGAGGTTGCCCTCCTTAGCTAGCATTTAGGAGCTCGCTGAGTTTCCCCAGCAAGCCCGGTACCCAAAAATATTTCCCTCCCCTTCACCAGCCTGCTCAGGAAAAGAAGAGGGAGGCAGCTCTGCCCGATAGTGACTCTACTTTAAAAAATTTAAAAATTTTGAAAAGCAGGTTTATGTGAATCATGCGAGCTCTTCTGGAAATCTCGCATAGTTTTCACTTTATGCCCATTTCGTTTGTACGAGTTTACACTGGCATGGGCCATCTGACTAGTCGATATGTACCTATTAATACAGAGGTATGGAACCAATCAGAGTAACGCGATGTGGTCGGCAGCTAGATAGGTTATTGCTGCTACAATGGCAGGTTATCAAGATTTAAGTGAGTTTGAAAATGGTGTTATAGTCGGCGCACGAGAGATGGGACATAGCATCTCCAGGGTAGCGATAAAATTTGGATTTTCGCGTACGACCATTTCACGAGTGTACCGTGAATATCGGGAATCCGGTAAAACATCAAATCTTCTACATCGCTGCGGCAGGAAATTGATCGTGAAAGAACAGGACAAAGGACGAATGACGAGAATCATTAAACGTGACAGACGTGCAACCCCTTCTCAAATTGGCGAAGATTTCAATGCCGTGGCATCAACAAGTGCCAGCGTGTGAACTATTCAACGGACCATCATTGATGTGGGCTTTCGGAGCCGAAGACCCACTCGTGTACCGTTGTTGACTGCACGACACAAAGCTTTACGCCTCGCCTGGGCCCGCCAACACCGCCATTGGACTGTTGATGACTGGAAACACGTTGCCTGGTCTGACGAGTCTCGTTTCCAATTGTATCGGGCGGATGGACGTGTACGGGTATGGAGACATCCTCATGAATCCATGGACCCTACATGTCAACAGGGGACTGTTCAAGCTGGTGGAGGCTCTGTCATGGTATGGGGCGTGTGCAGTTGGCGTGAAATGGGACCCCTGATACGTCTAGATACGACTCTGACAGGTGACAGATACGTAAGCATCCTGTCCGATCACCTGCACCCATTCATGTCCATTGTGCATTCCGACGGACGTGGACAATTCCAGCAGGACAATGCGACACCCCACACGTCGAGAGTTGCTACCGAGTGGCTCCAGTAACACTTTCCTGACTTAAGACACTTCCATTGGCCACCTAAATCACCAGACATGAACATTATTGAGCATTGCTGGGATGCCTTGCAACGTGCTGTTCAGAAGAGATCTCCACCGCCTCGCACTGCTATGGATGTGTGGACTACCCTGCAGGATTCATGGTGTGAATTGTGTCCTGCATACCTTCAGGCATTAGTCGAGTCCATGCCACATGCAGAACGCCGTGAAGACGCACGAGCGCCCCCGGGTACACGATATTAGGCAGGTGTACCAGTTTTTTTGACTCTTGGTATATACGTGACTATGGATCGGGGAGCATAAATGGAATACCAAGAGGCTAATTAAATGTATTAAGTGTTATTACCTCACGCTATTACTATTACAATCTAATTGAATAGTCCCCACCTTGTTCATGTTGCTGGAGGCTAATTCTAGGAGGTAGTTAACGACGGCCGGACACACCCATCTCTCTCTGGTCGGGTAGACGACAAAAGACGGCGCTCCCAGTGTTANAGGTAGTTAACGACGGCCGGACACACCCATCTCTCTCTGGTCGGGTAGACGACAAAAGACGGCGCTCCCAGTGTTATGCTGGCCTATATCGGGCGTGTTGTTTAATATTTTTGGCCTCGTTTACTGGCCGGTAGAGGGGATTTCTGCAACTGTCTTTCGCAAGGTGTTGTTGCAATCACGCTCGTGTCCTTGTTCCGTGTTTGAAGGTGTGATCAGCCATTCAGCTAAGGCCTATTCACATCATAACACGATGCAGCCCTTATCGCTCGCGCTTCTGAGCCTCAAACGCGANGGTAGTTAACGACGGCCGGACACACCCATCTCTCTCTGGTCGGGTAGACGACAAAAGACGGCGCTCCCAGTGTTACGCTGGCCTATATCGGGTGCGTTGTTTAATATTTTTGGCCTCGTTTACTGGCCGGTAGAGGGGATTTCTGCAACTGTCTTTCGCAAGGTGTTGTTGCAATCACGCTCGTGTCCTTGTTCCGTGTTTGAAGGTGTGATCAGGCAGGCCATTCAGCTAAGGCCTATTCACATCATAACACGATGCAGCCCTTATCGCTCGCGCTTCTGAGCCTCAAACGCGANGCCATTCAGCTAAGGCCTATTCACATCATAACACGATGCAGCCCTTATCGCTCGCGCTTCTGAGCCTCAAACGCGAAGACATCTCTAGGTAGGTAACCACCTTAAGAGGGCATTAGACAACAATTATTTCCAAATATGTCAATTTAATTCTACACTTTTCTGGAAGCCAATATACAAAAACTCACCCAGAAAAACACACACACAGATATATATAATATATACACATATATATATATATATATATATATATATATATATATATAGTAACTGCTTTGTAAGACTGGTTAGGCTCCAGTGGTTATGCGCATAACATCTTGCGCCGCGATTACAAATAAAAATTTGAGGCGTCTGAAATAGCCCAGCATAAATGCTTCATTGTGGTAAAATATTTACTGTCATAGTCAGTAAAACCATTCTTGAAGATTGCCCTTCATTTGTTTTTCTCTATTGAATCCCATAAAACTGTAAAAATACTTTTATACTATATAGTGTTAATTTATATCGTATGTTCCATAAAGCTGTAACACCGCTGTTGTCTACTTTCTACTTCCGTACGTCAACTGTTTGATTATAAAATTCCGCCATAAAGACGAGATCACGATGGCTTCACGTTTCACGAAGCGCGAACCACGCTATACTTTCACGTGTACGTAAAACGTGGTCTTTTTGGATGGCATATTATGATGCATCAGGTAAGTGCGTAAATTGTGCGTGGCGGATAAAAATGTCGAGAAGAAATTTTGTTGCTTTTCAGAATGAAAATTTTGAAAATTCAGATTATACAGGCGTTTTTGTGTTCTAAAGGTGATGAGGCAAGAACAGATTACGAAAGTACTGCGTTCGTGTTCTATACAAACTTTGAAAACAACTAGGATATCGCAATAACGTCCGGAGCGAAATGTCCTTCGCCCCTGGGAGATGTACACATGTTTTTTTATGTATTTCGGAATAAATCGTATGGAACACACATTGACCTGCTCANTCGCCCCTGTGAGATGTACACATGTTTTTTTATGTATTTCGGAATAAATCGTATGGAACACACATTGACCTGCTCAAGAAAATGTAATTGTGTTTCGTGAAGTACCAAAAACTACAAACTTAATGTTAAACATTATGCATTTCATGCTGACTTTTTTATANTAATTGTGTTTCGTGAAGTACCAAAAACTACAAACTTAATGTTAAACATTATGCATTTCATGCTGACTTTTTTATACTCCGGAAAATCATAATTGAATGGAATTTGGTTCTAAATATATATGAATTAAATAACAAAAAATAATCCTAGCCTAACTTTTATTACTCTTTCATCCTGATTTCCGAGAGAAAACTATGTATGTTGTAGATTTAGTAAGTAGATGACACCGCGAAAATAATAACAAAACAATTAGAAAGAAATATAACGCAGTATCGTCACTCTTGTAATGGGCCTGCGAAATAAATTGGTGCAGAGT
Organism: Clitarchus hookeri; assembly: GCA_002778355.1. NCBI lineage: Eukaryota > Metazoa > Arthropoda > Insecta > Phasmatodea > Phasmatidae > Clitarchus > Clitarchus hookeri. The sequence continues at coordinate 89,126 of NQII01006773.1, forward strand.
CTCGTATCATGTGTCACGCTAAAANACGCAGTATCGTCACTCTTGTAATGGGCCTGCGAAATAAATTGGTGCAGAGTCTCGTATCATGTGTCACGCTAAAGCTTGACTCTTGACAAGTTTGTCTTTACGTTTAGGTACACGTGAAGCGATCGCAGTAGGCCCTGGGCTATTCACGGTAACCTGAGCACTTTCGCAAATCCTAATTAAGATCTGCTCCTCTGTATTCTGCGTATTCCTCCGCCAAATGAAAAAATAACATTGAAATTGGCCTCGTCATTTTGTTCACGTGTCGGTCAAGTGGAACTGTGAAATTATTACAAAAGTAAATATTTTTTGAATTTGCTAATTCTTAAACTTATATACATTAAAAATGACAAGCAAAAGAAATAATTTCAGTACTCACAAATGCTTACCTATAATTTTTAATTCAACGTTAAAACATGGAACTGCTTTCTGTCCGTCGTTACAGGCTGTTCACGGTAAAGTGAGCACTTTTGAGGCCTTTTAAGGCTTTAACCACCTTTTCAAATAAATATTACCATGTTAGTAATAAAATACAGAATGCATATTTCACCGCACTCAAAAATTAACGTAGAAGGCTTGAATAAAATAAATTAATTAATTAATATTCCAGATGAGAGGGCTGTCAAAAGTGCTCACTTTAAGATGAGTAGCATATCAAAACTTTACTGGGCGTATGCCGGTTCGTGTTCCCGTTAAAATACACGCAGGTAAGAACAGTGGCATTTTTCAAAGGTTGATTTCAAAGTGCTCACTTTACCAAGAGCATCCAGTACACGACGGTGAAGGCGTAGCCGGCTTACGTGAACGTGTTACTTGTAACGCGTTACGTGAAGTGACCGTAATGCCGGGCTTACAGCCGCTCACCTCGCCGGGGAGCACGGCAGTCGTCGAGGCAGGTCCGCGCGCGGAGGAGGTCGGTAAATCACGCGGACGTCGTGGGGCGTGTTTTACGAGGCGCAGCCAGCGCTCTGGACAACCACTCGCGCACGTCCTCCACCTGCCTCGGTCTCTTAACACAACCCAGCAACAAAAACATATCAGGCCGTGGGTCGCTCATCGCCCCGCGCTCCCATCTGCATACCCGGTCCGCGGGAAAAACCTTCCCGCCGTGGCTTCGTGGCCTCATGGCCTTGAACTCGCCGCGTCCCGCAAACTGCCCGTCGAGAGCTCTCAACAACGACGTCTTGGGAGCTGATGAAAGTGAAGAGAGGTGAGTGTGGAACAGCGCTGGAATATCATTCAGCATGATTCCAGCCCTTATTCTAGTCCCGTGGTACGTGTTAGGAAAAAGGACGGAACAGTACGTTTATGTTTGGATGGACAGTGCATCAACCACATTACTGTAAAAAGCAGATAAAGTCCAATGCCTATAGAGGAGAATCTAAGGTTATATCAAGGTATGAAATACATGACAACAATTGATTCAACGCTTGGCTACTGGCAAATTCCGTTGACCGAGGACTCCAGAAAATACACCGTACTTGTATTCAGATTTTTATTCTGGGGGAAAAGGAAGATCCCCGAGAAAACCCGTTGACCAGCGGTTTGCCTTAGTGGGAGGTGAGAGCTCTAGCCACTACGCCAACCGTGGCCCCAACATGATCGGAATAATGTCCCAGCTCTTATGGCAGTAGGCTAAACTCCACTGGCTGCTGCCTCAGCGAGAAGAATAGATTTTTTTTTCTTTTGGGCTTCACTATAGCGTACATGAATCGGTCACTCCATTTCCAGTTAGTTATCCAGGGCGTGTCGAATGAAATGCTATTCAGTGACATAATGCAACACAATTGTAGAAGCCTTTGAAGTTTGTCTTGGGGACAAATGAGTAGTATAAGAAGATGGGAACATCGATTATGTAATTTGGTATGACTTGAACGAGCTGGTCGATAGGCTAAGACTTTTCATCGCTCCGGAAAGGATTGGCAATGACTCCCACGCCAATGTTAAGAGAGGGAGGCCATATTCAGTTGGTCGATTGAGAATCGCCTGTGAACTGCATGCGACCACAAGATGTAACTAACTACCTTTGACGCAAGGTCGCGATGCGTGGATTGCAGTAGGACCTACCTATTTGAAGCTGACCTCGTCGATATGATACCGTCTGTTGAGGTAGAAAAGGGCTTCAAATTCGTTTTGACTATAACTAATGTGTATATCAAATTCGCCTGGGCAAAGCCAGTCAAGACGAAGACTGAGGTGTAGCGCGACGTCGATTGCGGTCATTTTGCGTGAAGATCGCGCCCTGGCAAATCTGCAAACCTACTTGGGCAAGAAATTATACAATGAGAAGTTTTAAGGCTCGACGAAGGAACTTCTAGGCATCTATCGTCGAGATGATGAGAGCGACCATTAAGAGTAAGGCATTTCACTGCGAACGGAAACTGTAAGTGTAAAGAACGTTTCGCCCAAACCTACTGTGCATTCTACCACGCACATGGAGACCGAAGATATGAATGACGTCTCCCTGATTCGAACCGTGTACTCAAACTCGAAGAAGAGCAACCCCGCCAAGGTCACAGCCATCGTCGGCAACCTGGTGTGGAAATCCAAACTGGTAGGCGTTATAAAAAAAGTCTTGCTGCAAACTGAAGCTCGAACTCTTTGAGGGAAGCGTTACGGGATTACGCACTGAGTACCTGCTAACTTAAATACATGGACCATGAACCTCGTGAACATAATCATGATCGATCACCATTAACGAGAGGTGCCCTATAGAGCCATACAAATTGGTAGACAGTCTTTACGTTGAAGTTAACGTTTATCTTTGGTGAAAAGGAGACTGCAGTACGAAAAGCCGTATCGTAACACTAGTTTCGTGCCAAAACCAGAAAAGGGAATCCAGGATAAAAGTAAGATAGAAAAAACAACTAAGTGTCAAACGCTGGAATAGTATTGGGCCATAAAAATAATACAAGTTTAAAATATAGGGTAGGTCCTGTAGGAACGAACTAACTGGCACACCACCTGGTCGAAAAAAGGTTAGAATGAAATGAAGTAAAATACTGCTATTTGTTAAATATCGTCCCAAAGCAAGTGACTCGCCGACCCAAATAGTTCAATTAAATCCTTTTATTTCCTCATTAATTTATGATTTATGGTGTTTGAAATAACATTTTCTTATGCGTACTGTACTGTGACCAGCCATTTTCGCATGCAGCGGTTTAAGTAGGGGTTATATGTAAATTAAACTTAATTGCAGTTAGAATCACCGTAGAACTGCCATTAACATTTGTATCTGCTCATAATATGTATTCGAATATCATATATATGATAAGAAGACTGTTTCGTTTATAGTTTTAATCTCAAAATTGTCAATTAGAGTAGAATATGGTAGGAGAGAAGGTAGAATAAATTGCGTCACTGAGTGTCATACCCATTTTCTTCTCAAAGAGGCGTATTTTGTGAGACGTTACAAAAGAGTTAGGATTGCAGCCCACGCGAGGGGATGCACCCCTCTACGTCACCTTGCTCCGCCCACGNATTCTACCACGCACATGGAGACCGAAGATATGAATGACGTCTCCCTGATTCGAACCGTGTACTCAAACTCGAAGAGGAGCAACCCCGCCAAGGTCACAGCCATCGTCGGCAACCTGGTGTGCAAATCCAAACTGGTAGGCGTTATAAAAAAAGTCTTGCTGCAAACTGAAGCTCGAACTCTTTGAGGGAAGCGTATACGGGATTACGCACTGAGTACCTACTAACTTAAACACATGGACCATGTACCTCGTGAACATAATCATGATAGATCACCATTAACGAGAGGTGCCCTTTAGAGCCATACAAATTGGTAGACAGTCTTTACGTTGAAGTTAACGTATATCTTCGGTTAATAGGAGACTGCAGTACGAAAAGCCGTATCGTAACACTAGTTTCGTGCCAGAACAAGAAAAGGGAATCCAGGATAAAAGTAAGATAGAAAAAACAACTAAGGGTCAAACTCTGGAATAGTGTTGGGCCATAAAAATAATAAAAGTTTGAAATATAGGGTAGGTCCTGTAGGAACGAACTAACTGACACACCCACCACCTGGTCGAAAAAAGGTTAGAATTAAATGAAGTAAAATACTGCTATTTGCTAAATATCGTCCCAAAGCAAGCGACTCACCGACCGAAATAGTTCAATTTAATCCTTTTATTTCCTCATTAATTTATGATTTATGGTGTTTGAAATAACATTTTCTTATGCGTACTGTACTGTGACNTCCTCATTAATTTATGATTTATGGTGTTTGAAATAACATTTTCTTATGCGTACTGTACTGTGACCAGCCATTTTCACATGCAGCGGTTGAAGTAGGAGTTATATGCAAATTAAACTTTATTGTAGTTAGAATCACCGTAGAACTGCCATTAACATTTGTATCTGCTCATAATATGTATTCGAATATCATATATATGATAAGAAAACTGTTTCGTTTATAGTTTTAATCTCAAAATTGTCAATTAGAGTAGAATATGGTAGGAGAGAAGGTAGAATAAATTGCGTCACTGAGTTTCATACCCATTTTCTTCTCAAAGAGGCGTATTTTGCGAGACGTTACAAAAGAGTTAGGATTGCAGCCCACGCGAGGGGATGCACCCCTCTACGTCACCTTGCTCCGCCCACGNGAGACGTTACAAAAGAGTTAGGATTGCAGCCCACGCGAGGGGATGCACCCCTCTACGTCACCTTGCTCCGCCCACGTTAGGGCACCCTGCTGGGTAATTAAATATTAAAATGTACAATATTAGTGTTATCACGACACTGTTTAGAAATTATGCATATACTTGTACAAATGTGAAAGTGTAGAAACAACGTGAAAATCGAATAAAAGGGACGCCAGGACCGAGGGGGACGGTCCACTATTGTCTGGCATAGAGGAGCCCTATTGGTCGGTTGTTTTCCCGCGAGCTGAGACGCCGAGGCCCGGGCAGCCCTGTGTGTCGCGGCTGTTGGCGATGGACCGCGAGCGAGGGCGATGCACCTCGTGGACAGCCTTCGAGTGAGAGTTCCAATGAAGGTGGTCGGCTGTTTGCCGCCGCCTGCGAGTGAACGCGTTAGCGACGAGCTGCCGGATAACGAGGCTCGCCCCCGGGGCCAAGTCGCGATGGCCTTTTGACTTGGAATAATTTCGCGGACGGATAAATAGCGGAACAACTCGTGAGTTTCTGGGCGGACATCAAAAGCAATATTACTGTACTGTTCATCGTAATTTCCCCTGGACCGCCTATACGAGGACTAAGTATAATTTATCAGACGACAGACAAAGTGATACGATATATGCGCAGATTCATTGACTGAGACCCCTGCAAGCACAGTGATAAGTGATACCTACGAAAGGAGGCGGTCACAGTACATACGCTGGCAAACAACTTGTTTCGTTATGACAACCAATAATGTATAGTATTTGTGATTGGCGATCAGAGATATCAGCCAGTTATAACGTAGCACAGTAGCATGGTTTAGCAATCAGTTGCGCCCAGGAAAGATCATTGGACACTGAGCCTCGCAGTGTACAGCACTGGTCAAATATAACCTTCCTGTGCAACATGTAGACAATTGCCTGCAGTGGGAATGGAAGAGTTGAATACGTACGTCCAGAACGGAAAAAAATTGCGTACTGAAATGATTTAGTAGATTTTAATGGGCATAACGAGAAATGTAGCGGGGTCGATAATGCTTAGATATGACATTTGTAGCTTCGAGGTTAATCAGTATGTTAATATGACTGGTTACATGCTGAGGAATCGCAGTGAAATTACCCTAGGATAGCTGTAGGAAAAAAAATGTCCACTTCAGCCTGAGACCTACCAAACACTTAGGCCTAAGCCTGCTCCGGTGTCAATTTCTTCCTCGGTCTTCCCAGGTCTCTTCCTTCTTTCATTTTGGCGTGTATCTCAAAACTACATCCAGCCAACTGTCACTTTACATTATTTCCAAGAGTTTCCTCTTTTTATCGAAGTGGTTTTATCTTCGTGTGCTCCTAAACATAAAATGTAATTTTCATCGGTTCTAGTTTTGTAATTTTTTTAAGTCAGAAAGACATAATTGTATTACAAAACTAATATCTGTGTTTTTTTTTCTTATGAAAAGTTTTACGAATGTGTTTCTAGACTTGTGAATTTTATCATCTAAATATTCATCCTGTTTATATGAAACATACCCTTTGTATTTAAAGTATTTGGATTGTTCAAATATTTTCTTTTCAATACTTATTTTTGTTCGTATCGGAAATTTTCCTTTTAAAGCCACTGATATTGAAAACAAACAACTCCAGACAGGGGTTTCCACCGTTTGTGTANGGGGGGGGGGGGGGCATCCGCCTTGCGAAAGCATGAGAGGTTTTCAGGAGAATATTAATAAATTATGAGAAAAAATTTTAATATTTAAATTATTATATAACAGCACTGACTTTTGAATTACAACGTTAATCCGATACCCAAACACGAACATCTCTATGTATATGTTTATATGTATGTATTTGTATAGCTACATATATTTATGTATTGTTACAAGACGCCAGAGAGGCGTGGGCTATCTGAGTTCGTGAGGGATGGAGGTCTTAACAATAATAAAACTACTAAATTAGATTTTAATTTATCCACACAGTTATTATTTACACCATTAAACTACGTATCTCCACTATTACTCTTTTTATTTCTCAGTGAGTGCAATTTTGTTTGTCTATTTCAACTCGCAGGTTTTCCTTACGCTGNTCTCCACTATTACTCTTTTTATTTCTCAGTGAGTGCAATTTTGTTTGTCTATTTCAACTCGCAGGTTTTCCTTACGCTTGTCCCTTTCACTCGCCGCGCGCTTCTCTTCTCGCTCGTCGCCTGTCGCTGAAAATTCAGCCACTCATCAACTGCAACAACAATTCCTCACTCGGAGGCCCGTAGCCCTTATACATCAGTTGCCCTGACCACCTGGAAAGTTCAACGCACCCCGTGTCATGCCGAGAGAAACGGGGTCAGTAAAACAGAAAATTCTTCAGACAAACGCAGATACCCGATCTGCTGGATGTCAGCAGCGTGCGAGTCACTAGGGGTTTATCGCGGCACCAGAAGGAAGAATGCGTGGCGGCACGTCTTTATAGCTGTAAACACTGATAGGATTATCGCTCGCTTGTCATTAAAACCCTCCTCCTCTGCTCACTCGCGTGGGACGGGCCAAGGTCAAAGCAGACCAGCAACACGTAATAATATAATCTATTTCGAAGCACATATTTCGGGCGGGGGGAGTGCGTGACATTAATCAACAGTATATAGGAGGGACGTGCAATTTCTGCTCCAGACAGGGGGCACTACTCCCCCACCAGAGAATTGTGAAAAAATTACTCTGGTTAAAGCCAGTGCCACTCAACAAAAGATGACCTGCTACCTCTCAACTAATATTTTTCCTCTACCTACTAATAAAGAGCATTGTTCCCACCCATCTGTCTCCTGTAGCATTTTCTGTTAAATCTGATAATACATGTAACAATTTTTAATTATTTCCTGTCCAAGGGGTTTTTACGATGACTATGCCGGTTTTTCCCTTTCTCTTCTAAGTATAGTAGTTTAGCGATAAGTACACTTAGGGAAATTTTCATGTCTAATATCTGGCCATGGCAGCCCAATCCCTCTCTGCCGCGACGCATGTCTCCTTGCATGATTCTCCTTTCCTCGTAGGCGTATGGGGGTTGCCCCGAGACGCACTAAACTCCCGTCCCTACCGCGGGAGTAGGAAAAAAAAAAGATTAGGAAAAAAACCTGCTCCAGAGAACTACTTATGCGCTTTCAACATTATAAAGCGTGTTTCTGTTTCAAACTACAGTATCTTATATAGGCCGTTTTCAGAAGTACTCCTAGCAATAAAACTCTTTACCCGAAACACTGAGAGTGTGAAATATTATAGTATAAAAGTTCTACATAAAAACAAAATGTAAAAATACGTTTATGGCTTTTTTGTACATGTTTTACTTTCTCGTTCGTCGATAATTCGTGAGCGTATAGTTCGAGACGAGAGCATTCCGTGTACCTCGACAACGCAATCGCACACAAATGGGCGATCTAAGATGCGCGTAAGTAGTTTGCGTGGTCTGGGATGCGCGTTTATGAGAGTTCTGCGTGGAGCTGGACTGTTCCCAATACATGTACCTGTCCCGCTGAAGTGTCAAAGGCGAAGCCTAGAAATGCAGAAACAGCAGTTGATCGCAGCGCGAACGCGAGTGATATCCGAGGCAGATCAACTCCACCTGGCATTACGAATGCCATCCTCCGACAACTATCTTGTAGCTTGTCGCTCGCCACAGCTGTAAACCAGAATAAAATACGTAGATTACTCTCCACTGGCCCCGAAGAGGAACAGGGGGAAGCGGCGGTGCTGTTGCCTCGACCACACATAAATTTCCGAGGAGACCGGAATAAACACGAGAGTTTTATTATCGCGCTCCGTCCACGAGACGTAGTCGCAGCTTCCTAATAATTATTCAGTATTCGCCTGCCGCAAGTTGTCCCGCCTGGACGGGACGTTTACGTTTGGAACTGTCTACATTGGAGCGTTGCCACTCTTCTCATGCGCGATTTTATTAGTCGATCTGTATCGAGACATCCGCAGACGTTGACGGTTGGAGTATTGTAATGGGGAGGGGGGCAGATAGGAGCCCGCTACCTCCCCTCCCTCCAGCAAGTCTGTTCATTTTAGAGTATGTTTTAAATTCCGTCACTTCAAATTCGTAGCAAGCTGCATCCAAATATTCCGGCACTTACCGAACGCAGTTGTTTTCCTTCGTTTTGATAACATTTTATGTTATTAATTTCATCAACTGTTATTTAATAGAAATACCAACTCAATGCAAAAGTATCTCTAAACTTTTTTCCAAGCGTTTTATGCAAAAAAAATGTCAAAATTTTATTTTAACAAAAGTTTGGTTTCAATTGAACTTCAGGCCATAGCAATTCCACGAAGCATTTTCTGGGAAATCCCACGGTAGGGTTTCCTTCAATTGCGAATTAAACTCTAGGTGCCTTTTACCGTAAAAGTTAAAGTGAAACTAGAGGTCAACAACGAGTTAATAGTTCCAAGAAAAATTTTTTTGTTATATTCTGGCGACATTAAAAATTATTTCGAACTGAAGCAAAACATATTTCTTATTTCTTAGGTGCTACTTTCAAATCTGTTTTCTCAAAATATACACTTCTGGGCATGGAAATCGCCACACCCTCTGTCCTTTCGAGAAAACTCATTAAACCATCACAGCCACATAGATGACAGTACAAAGAGTAGTGATTAATATTTCGTGCATTGAAGGCGCATTTGCTAGCATCGGCTTCAGCGTTGGGTAAGCTACGCAAAAACGGTAGAAAATAGGGCATCAGAAACTCATTGCCGTATCGCCGTTCTGTCTCAGTGTCTTCAACTACCACGAGACGTGACCGGGAGGCATACATAGTGGCATATCTCCTGGTGTCCGGGACGTATGGCGTTCGCGAATCAGTGCAGGATCGTTGTGTTGCCCACTGAGGCGCCAAACCCTGCTGCGACCATCGTCTGCATCAAAATTGAAGCGGGGACTCATCTGAGAACACAATGCGTCGCCATTCCTGCGTCCAGTGTTAAGTGAAAGGCAAACAGCGCAGTGGACGCCGTGTCTGCAGGCCAGTCTCACTCAAACGACACGAATTGTTCTTGTTGAGACCAGCAAATGCAGTGCAGGCCGCACAGACTGCAGTATCTCTCTGGATGTGGTGACACATTGTGCTACTACACGTAGGCCGATACGACGATCTTCTCTGTCTGTAGTGCGTGTGGCATGGCTTGTGCCTATACTCTGCGTGACATAAGACCTGCACGTATCCAAGCTTGGACACATCGTGTGACGATGGGGACTGCACGGCCAAGATCAATGGCTATGCGATGAGCCCACCATCCGGCTCCGTGCAGTTCGACCATACGACCCCGATCAAATGGGTCTCGGTTGTGATATTCTTCGGGAGCACGACGCCGTTCCATATTGATCTGCCTCTTAGAAAGCAGACTTCTGCCTTTCCAGCCTGTTGCATGGCCGTTCTAAGCCCCGGCTACTGGCCACAAGCGCTCCTTATATCACGTGTTGCAGAGACGTTTCTGCAACGTCACTTTGACCAATTGCACTGTGCAATTGGTACTGTATGTGGTCTTGTATTTACTGCAAATATATGACATCTTGGGGGTGTAGCGAATTTCCATAACCAGTACTGTTTATACCTGAAAAATCCCACAATCCTTTTAATTTTTGGGTGTTAAAATGAACTTCTTAGAGTTTTTTAATGCTTTTGTAAATGTATTATGACGAAATATTTAAAATATTTTTGGTCACTACTACAACCTTAAGGAGTTGTTATCTCTAAGGTTGTGTACATATCACATCATCGCCAGAAAGTATATTGCAGTACGTATATCAAAACAGTTGTCTCAAAAATAATTAAATAACATTTGAAGGCAAGTAAATTTCAGTAATTTATTTCGCGTATGTCGGATGATAAAAACCATTCTCTCGTGGCGGTCATTCCAGGTCACCCCCCAGCCTTCCCGATGCATACCGCGGCTAACGCTTGAAGCTTCTGAACGTTGCCGCGGAGTTTACATTGCCGCGTTGGCTGCGGACATGTTCAGACGTGCGTGTGAACTGAATCAGTGCTTCACAACCAGAATGCGTCGTGCACGTTACTACAAGGGGAGATATAATTCAAGGCCTGTTTTCCGAAATATTGGAGGTTTCAGTACTGATGTAGCTAAAGATGATAATGTGTTTGCTAAGCAAGTTGCCCAAGCTCAAGGAAGTTATGTTCTGGTTTCTTTATTATACAGATTTAGTCTTCAAGGTATGACTGCTAATCTTTCACATTTTTACGAGAATACAATACAGAGACTTGAGCTACAGAAACAATAGCAGTTTGGTTAATAACACTTTCATGTAAAGCAGAAGTCGTCCAACACATTGTATCGCGCAAATCAATTTGGTTGATTAATTACGTGCAACACCAGGATTGTTATGTGAACGACGATAGAAACACATATCTAAGAGTCCACTTCCAGAATTACCAGTCATACCTTGAGTACCAAATCTCTATAATAAAGAAATCAAAACATAACTTTCTTGAGTTTGGATAACTTGCTTAACAAACACATTATCATATTTAGATACAGCATTACCGAAACCTCTATTATTTCGGAAAACAGGCAATTCGACGGAATGACCCCCATTCCTCGCGTAGCCCAGTGATTCATCCTCTTTGAAAATCAGTAAGTTATTCCTTAGTAATGCATTTTAGAGGCATGGCGTTCAGTCCACGGGCACATTGATTCCTTTGCACATGGCTTTGTTCTATGACCATTCATGTTACTGGCGTTGTAGCGGTATTACAGCTCCGGGTGAGAGCTCTAACTGGCCACACACACACACACACACACAAAAAATGAATCAGTAATTTCAATCACTAGAATAATTCTAATGAGTCTTCAGTTAACAAGCTGTTATCTAATGGCGAATCAGAGGAATGCACTGAGGTTTTACAGAAACTGATTCAAGTGGAACAGTTTCAACAGAATACTGTAAACTTCTCTGATTTGAAGCTGTTTCAACTGTTTCGATTTTAGAGTGGCAGCCAAACTTAAATCAATTGCAATATTCTCCATGATGTTTCTACATAATACCTTTTGCCTCTGAGGATATTCCTTCTAGGTGTCGCTACTTTTATGGCAACAAGCGTACTTCCACAAAGCCTAGCACTTTTTTATCTAGGTATTATAAAATATACAGAATTGTCCGTAAAAAGCCTTAACAACTTCAACACTAAATAAAACAGTAATGTGACAAGATAACTGGACGGGGTTTTACGCTTGTTAATCAGGGACTCCTAAAGTTTTAAGGTAATTTTTGTGACTTTCAAGCATAACACTTTTTTTATTCAAAATATGTCTGTCAGCTGGCAACTAACATCACAGGAAATTGCTACACCTCAGTAGAAGGCACAGCGTGTATTCTGGTGTATCGAGACATCAGTTACACAGGTGTAACGTTATTTCAGGACGAAGTGTGGAAGGAAACCTTCACCAAGACTCACTAGCCGTGAGTAGCTGAGAATATTTATTGTGGCAAGGAAAGCTCTGCAGGAAAAAATAAGGCAGTGGCAGACGAAGCACAAGCGAGGGAGATTCAAAATGTTGTTACGCTTAGCTCCTTGTTACGCAAACTTGCGAGAAACTAAAGCTACAACGATTTGAAAAGAGGACGGCAGACTCTGGAAAATTCTCTTGGACACAGTTCCCGACATGGTATTATACCAAATCTGCCGAAGTATGGCCAAAATGTGGGTCTGGCTGACTGTACAAAGTGTCGAATGACTGTCGGAAATTTGAAGCCAAACTCCATCCACGAAAAACCCAACCGAAAAAAAAAAAAACACGGTCTAGTGGTGGAATGCAGAAGGAGTAAAGCGAGAAGTGTGGACAGGCCTCCGAACTGGTGCAAAGTTGCAGTCGGCGGGGCTACCGGTATCGTGGGCGTTATGGCCCATTCGCGGTTACTTCCAACTATTCTGAAGCGCTGCTAAAGTTCTACTTCCAGGATATTCATCCACGCCATGCAAGCAGAGCTTAGCCGAGTATCAATAACTACACCAAAGGACAACGAACCGCATTCGTGCGCACTAAGTGTAATAATATATAAGAACTATTTCATACTAGGTATTACTAACACACCTAGATTCTCCCTGTTTTAATTCATATCAATTATCAATTAAACATAATAATTTATGCATCAAATATAAGTAAAAGTTCGATTTATCCAAATAAAATGGTAATTTTTTGTAAACAGAAGTAACATATAAATTACTTGTGATACACGAAATATTTAGGAAACAACCAAGAGCGTCTTTAGTGAGGTGATTTTTTGATTGTTTCATTTTAAAAGTGTGAAGAAACCGCGAATATGCTATACCTCGCTCCCTGGGGAAAGATTTTCGTTTACTTTTTCGCTGCCGGGAGGCCAATGACGTGAGCATCAGTAGCCGGGCGTAGCGAAATTTACGATATTCTGATTCGCAGGTGACGACTTTACTCCGTGCCATGGCAACTTTCACCCCGCTTATCGTTTCCGCGACGTGTCGGGTCTCGGTATGTGTGAAAAGTGAAAGAGAATTGCGCTCTGGTCTGCAAGTTTTCGCGGTTAGTGTTTGGGTAAGTCCTCTTCCGGACTATCTGTCTTGAGCTACGTCTCTTATACTTCTACTCTCCTCGTAACAACCTTTTCAGAAGCCTCTTATTTTTATAAGGATCCAGTAGTTTAAATCGTATTTGGTCTAAACCTTCTCAATCGTTTAATTCACTATAAATGGTAATGATTCGTTTATTTATAGTTTAACCAAATAAACTAGAGTGGAGTGGAGAGGTTTGGGTGCTTCTTAACATCGTGGCCTTGAGAGCCGATGAGGATGAAGTGAGGTATGGAGCATCACCGAAAGGCAAGGGCTGAGGAAACGGGAGTTCCCCGGCACGATTTCCACATGCAAAAATCCGGACGACCCCGCCAGGAATCGAACCCTGTTCACCTTGGTGGGAAGCGCGTAGTCTGACCACTACACCACCGTGGCCCCAAAATACACTAGAGAGCAATACCAGACAGCTCTATATAGATAGTAGCCTATATACGAGTGTGCGAAATATACCCTGATGGTAAAATGTGTTACCGTTATTATATTTCCATAAATAAAAACTATTTCAAAATTTATAAACATTAATGTTATCTTTTGTTAATAAATATTTTAAAATTTTAAAATTTTAAAATTTTGATATATTAGGAATTAGTTTTTGTCGTATAATTTTTGGTCATTTTTAATTAAACTTTCTGGAGAGAAAAGAAAGTTTCTTCTTCATATCCGCCATTTTGATATTGTATCATTGATATCAATAGAATGTACTATTAAACAGAGGTGCTGCCGTCTGTTGGCTGGAGGTGACAATACCACCGGATTTTCCCGTAGAAATCTTCATGCTGTCATATATTGTTCTCTAGTGTATTTGCTTTAATAATTAATTGATTCACTAAGACATAACAATGTGCTCGGTGCATTTGTCCGTAGCCCTGGCAATTCCATTGGAACCGCTGCCTGGCAATTGGATTTGTCACGTTCGATTCCACGGAATTACAAGAATCTGACAATGTATTCGTACAAAATGCAGTCGGTGAAAATTCTTCAGCCAGATGATGTTCCACGCCACAAATATTTATATGTCAACATGCTGTTACGAATGTATGCCGAGGAAGGCTTCCTTGAACGCATTCACTTCAGTGGCCAGGCAATGTACTTNACATGCTGTTACGAATGTATGCCGAGGAAGGCTTCCTTGAACGCATTCACTTCAGTGGCCAGGCAATGTACTTTGCGTCAAGTACTACTGAACTGACGCAATGTAAATATATAGAGATTTGAAAATACTTAAGTGCCTACACAACTTATGCCTGATAACCCATAAAGTTAGGACTTTTTTTTTTCGCGTTAAGAATTATTACATCCAATGTGTATTCAGACGCGTTGACGGAATTTTCTGTCCCACAACTGGAAGACGTTCAACAGTGAGTCATCTTCCAGCAGGATGGTGTACCACCTTACAGAGGATTGGGAGTTCATGACTACATTAATGAACAGCTTCTGAAAGGTGGTTTGCGATGGATGGTCCAATCCTGTTACTGCCTCGTTCGCCCGAAATAACCGCGCTGGGTTTCTTTCTGTGAAGTTATTTTAAAGATCGAGTTTACCACAAAGAGGTTCCCAACATCGCTGACGTGAAACAATGAATTGTGGATGCACTGGTGGAGATATTCTTCAGCGAATATGGAAAAAAAAATTCGAATATTGGCGTTGCGTGCTATGTGAAACCGCCAGTACTGAAGTAGAAGTGTACCGACTTAATAACAAAAGACTATGTAAAACACTGATTAACAAGCAATAAACCCCATTAATCTATTATGTCTCATGTTTTTTTATTTTTAGTTAACGCTTTAAAGTTTTCTTATTTACATTCGGTACTTATCTACTTATTTAACGTGTAATGCAAAATTTTAAATCCAGAAAACAAGTAAAAATTTTAATTCGGAACATTTTCTTTTTCCAGTTTTAGTAGAAATTTTGTGCTGAGTTGCAAACAAATTTCCGTATAAATGTCCTTTGAAATAGTAAAAACAAAAGAAACATATTAAATAANAATAAAGGAAATATTTTCTCATAGCAAGAAGAGTAGATTATGTATGATTTTACAAATGTGTCATAGGTTCTTCATTGCTAACTAAAGCTTCTCAAATTCATCTTCAAAATGTTCCTTCCCACTCTGTAGGTTTTGAGGCACTGAAATTCATTTATTTTCATTTATACTCTTTGGAGAAAGAATGGGACTAATAGATAAACTACATATTAGTGCTTCTTACCACTTCACATTGTCATTTGGTCGGTGACATAATGTTAATAATAAATGTTATGCTAATAACAATATTTCATGTCACGATTGAGCCATAAGCTGATAAATATAACTAAGAAGAGTTTTAGAAATATTAAATTATCCAGATTTTTCTATGTATTTTAAACCCCCGCATCTTCGTGGTGGGGTAGTCATCAGAGCGGCTTAATAACTAAGTTTTATACAAACGTAGAACAATAAAAAAAGTTACACACGTTCATACCTCATCCGAGATAGTAAACCACAACCGCGAGCATCGAATGCTAACGTTACAAATCAATGCACTGCGGATGTTGGCATACAGTTACCCATGAGACAAATACGTCAATGGAAGGAGAACTAGGTCACCAAAATAGTAGGGCCAAACATTTTTGGTGAAAACTATTTGCAACTCATGTACTTACAAACTCTGTGTCTTGGTTTAACTTTTGTAGTTAGGTGATTTCTTTACTTTAAACTCCTCAGGTGTATGCATTCCAACTACGGAAGTTATTTTCTTCAGAAACAAAGTGGGAATGTCATACAGGAAAATAACTTTTCACAGCCGTATCATCTAGTAGCAACTGAAAACCTACAACTGTCTACCTAGGAATTTAAAAAAACATATTGTACTGTGATTATATTGCGAGAATTCACTGGCACAAAAAATAATTAATAATACTGCAACAAAATATAATGTACGTTATTTTGATATAATTGTACACTCTGTCGTTTACTGATTACGTGAAGCTTAGGCAACCAGCCCTGTGCCTGATTGGATACTCCTTCATCAAGCGACACTAGTGCTGCCTAGCAGACAGTGTGGGAACTAAGATGGCGTCCTGGTGGGCAATTAAAGAAATTTCTAAGATGTGTGCTAGCACCACATAGCAGACGATCTGAGAACCAAGATGATGGCCTGATGCACTCCCTAGCAACAGCTTATGTAAACAAAAGACAAGTGGTGTACAAGATGGTGGATAGCAGAAACAATATGGAGGACAGCAAAACAAGATAATGGATGACAAAAACAAAATGACGGACTCAAAAACAAAATGGCAAACTAAATACAAGATGGTGTACTAAAAACAAGATTGCTGACTCAAAAACAATATGGCAGACTCAAAAACAAGATAGAGGACTCGAAAGTTCATGGTTAAGGTCTTCCAACATGACGGATCCAGGATGGTGGCTCGTCCACTGGTCCACTGCATTATGCATTGTCCCCGAACCTATAAAATCGCACTACTATGCCTAGCAAATTGTTTTTGTACATCGAACTGTTATATACTTGCATAATTACACTGAAGAGCAAAAAAAACTGGTACACCTACCTAATATCGTGTAGGGCCCCCGCGAGCACGCAGAAGTGCTGCATGACGACGTGGCATGGACTCTACTAATGTCTGAAGGTATGCAGGAGGCATTGAAATCTGCGCCAACTTGAGAAAGGGTTGTACGTCTGTCACGTTTAATGATTCTCGTCAGTCGTCGTTTGTCCCGTTCGTTCACGACCTTTTTCCGGCCTCAGCGATGTCGAATATTTGATATTTTACCGGATTCCCGATATTCACGGAACACTCGTGGAATGGTCGCACGCGAAAATCCAAATGTTATCACTACCTCGTAGATGCTATGTCCCATCTCTCGTGCTCCGACTATAACACCACTTTCAAATTCACTTAAATCTTGATAACCTGCCATTGTAGCAGCAGTAACCGGTCTAGCAACTTTGCCAGACGCTTGTTGTCTTATATAGGCACTGCCGACCGCATCGAGTTACTCTGATTGGTTCCATATCTCTGTTTTTTTTTTGCATACGCACGCCTAAACTAGTTTTTTTGGCTCTTCAGTTTACAAACTTATGTAGATTCACAAGATAAAACAGTAGTCGTTCACATATAAATGTAGCATTTGTTTGGTTGGACAATGATAAATATTTGTGCTGTTACAAGGTTCAGTGAAAATATGAAAATATTATGTCACTCAGTAGTTTTGGGAACCCAAACACTCTCGAGCGTTTATTAATGCCTAATTACTATAACTTACTTGAGAACGATTATATGTCACAAAGCCATTTATCAACATATTTAGAAGCTGATGCTTATTTAAAATAAACCTACGAGGACATGACATCAAAGTTAACCCCGGATGCTATACAATACTCAGTTTATTTTATTATTTCGTAGTTTCTAAACGACAACAAAAATCAACAACATACAAATTCGGAACCAAATTATTGAGGTGCCGGCTACTAATTTTCAATCTTCTACTTTTAAAGGTGGAATTTATTTTGATGTGTGATAGACGTGGTAATACATATTATGTATTCTTAGTTACTGTGTGGCCAGGAGCTTGTATTGCAGAGGTAACAAGTTCGCCTCAGACCGTCCTCACTTAACGTCTAAATATGATAATAAACTAACCAGCAAGATACAGAAAACACGACGAGTCTCTTGCACAGGCCTGATTACCAGTCTGATCTCCCCTCTCCCTCTTAGGATCTGACACGAGATGGTCATTTCACCAGGTCCAGACGCCACTTCGCCTGCTGTCAATAACAAATAGTTCCACTACGAAAAAAACAGATAAGCAACATAAGATACCCTTTCCACATAAATTTTCTTCTGCATATTTCATTTAAATAACACAACAGCGTATATAAAATAATTAAAGTCTATATTTAAATCGCAATTAATCGAATATGATTCAAAGTTCTCCTGGGTGTGTTCTTTCTGCGCATAAGTATTCTTTCGTCACAAGCAAGATATAATTTTGCTTAAAACCTAAAGTATAATATCAACGTATTTTACAATAACACTGTGTAATTGTGAGAAACACAAATTACTTAATAATATTATAGTTCTTCTAATGAGTTTAAAATCAAAATGTGGTGAAGAACAGGCAATTCTACTAATGTTACAAAATCTTGAATGCAACCTAATTCGTAATACAGTGGAGGTACTATTTTTAACTCATAAAAAACTATATTTTAATTCCCAGTTTATGGACTGTACAATACGCGCACGAAAATAGTGTATTTACAGCTTCGATTTGTACATGCATATGTCTGACATGACCTTCCTCACACGTTACCTGCCAAGACGCGAATCAACCTACAAAAGGAAACAATATATGTGAAAATGTGGTGGCGCGTATCCAACGAAAAACACGGAAATTGTTTGGCAACTTAAAGCGTACGGAACAGGAAATATTGCCATAAATAATCATTAATATATCATTTTCAAAAAGAAGAATGAGAGAAAGTCTTTTAAAAATTTGGACAGTTGGTATTGCCAAAATAGTAATTAAACATAAGCGGATGTGTGTGTGTTTGTTATATATATTTTCAAAACTAGAGTTTATTCCATATTGTATGTATGTACGTCTGATTGCATCGCTACTGGTTCAATCACTCGTCAGTTGCATTTTGATCTAAAGCAGCTGATGTAGGCAGGGCTCAGCGTCCTGTCGAGAGCGGGGTCATTATATACGAAAAAAAGTTATTCGCGAGAGCTCAAGTAGTTATGGGAAAGAGATCGGCCATGGCATGTATTGAAGAAGTTATCCCAGCTTCCACCTACGATGATTTCAGAAAGCCGTGTAGAAACGAAATTACAATTGCCAGACCGGGTACTCCATTGACCACAACACACTTACATATAATGGGGCGCAATTTTCTCTGTTTCTCTCTAATTTTGTGGAGTCACAGTGGCGACAACTGCCTGGAATAGCTCACCAGAATATATACAAAAAACGTGTTTTATTTCCTTTGAATAGCGAATAATAAATAAATATAAAGTATAGGCTAATGCGATTTTCACTGGAATAAAGCTTAAGAGAAATTTTATGATTTATTATTACTCTCATATGCTTTTTGAAAATTAATATGTTATTTTATAGGAGGTGAAAGATATGCGGTCGGTTATAGCAAGAAAGTAGCCTTGAATTCTGTAAAATCAGCCTTGGATTCAGTATTATTTTCCCATTCGAAACATACATTTATTTGTAAACATTGACTTTAACTTAAAGCTTCAATTTTCCAGAAATTTTTTCGTTGGGTCGGCTGATTGTTATGTGGAGAAAGTGCCGATGCTGATGGAATGTGTATGCAAAAATCGCATAGATGTCCGTTTTCATTAGATTCGCAGCAGAAACGTGGGGATATTAATACGTAATTAAATCAACACTTTACTTCAAAGGTGTAACCTATAAGACACGGGAAGATTAATTTTTGTGCACATTCTAGGTTACGTAGGTTTAGGGCCGATGCGTTGTATCGCCAGTAGTTTTTCGGCGTATTCTTCTAGCCTTCTAGGCTTGCAACATGAATGTGAGAAATATGGGAATATTATTCAGGCTGGTCACTTACTATGCGAAATTAACTTACGACCAAGGAGCACGTGTTTATAATTTGGTTGGCGTGTATAAAGCCACGAATATATATGTCTCTGATGACCAAGATAAATTTTATTCTAAATTAAACTAGCGCTGGCAGTCTAGCTTAGATGATAGACACATATAGTCCATTCATGATTTCTTCCAACTTTTCTAAAGTCCTTCTTATGTTTTACTTTCCGGCTGTTCCTCCGCCTCATGCTAGCACAGCTTTACCAAGTCCAGAAAATTGCAGCAAAGGGACAACGTACTGCATTCGTGAGCAGTCAGTTTCATAATATTTTGTATGAAAACAATTTCTTACTAGGCATTAATTATCAACACGTCTTTTTTTCATTTTGTTTTTATTCGTATGAATAGTAAATGAAATTGTATCATTTATAAATAAAATATCAGAAAAAATTCCAGTTCTACAAAAAGTAAAATTTTTTGTCTTACCAAAAGTATTAAACGCTTGTGATACGTGACGTAATTAGGAAATAAACAAGTACGTCGCACACGGGATGACTTTTCAAAGGTTTGATTCAAAATATTGTGACCATACCGCGAATAGACTTTAAAGATGATGAATGCCAATTTTTGTCAAATGTGCATGTTCCTAATATTGGTTAACCTCTCGTCAAGATAAGTATCAAAATCACATTGTCGGAGAGTGATATACATTAGTGTTTACGTTGAATTTTCAACACATCTACAGTGTTAAATGAATAAAATATGTTGACTAACTTTATTACATTATATTGGATTTAAACCTAAACCAGAGGATGTGTGCACCTCAATTCACTTGTTTGGGCCTGCTTAAAGTGTCCTAACCTCAAATGCATTTCATTCCACCTTGTTTTGAAAGTGCCATTGGCCAAAACAGAAGTCCTATTATGGAACAACACGGAGAGTGATTACATTGCAGCTGACATAAGCATTCTACCTCGCTCAAACAGCTTTGGTGAGAGACCGTCGAGATGATTACACGGTCAACGGGATTTCAGCGGCAGCTAAACACGCTGGACCACCGAATGCCTTAGCATTTTGAAACAAGTCATTTAGGTAGGGGACATACCCAACTTAACAAGCAGCAATAATTAAATAGTGCCGGGTAGTTTTGAATCGTTAGCTAATAAATGTGCGATAACGAAGTCTCGTATTTCATTCATACAGCTCTATGTTATCTGATTTAAAAAATTACGCCCGAGCACTTTCCCCAGCGGCGACTGCGATTAGTCACGAGTGACAGTGATGAAGACGTCGCAGGCGGCAACTGTATTCACGTCGTATTCTCCACGCAGTCACGGACCCGCTAAGTGAATACGAGTCAATTAGCTCTTGCGGCGGAGCACCGCGGAAGGCAATTCGCTGGGTGGTTGGGGGCGGATGATATCCCCAGCGGACCTCGCCGCCAAGGGAGCATGTTTAAGGGCTGGCGGGTGGTGGTAGGGTGTAGTTATCGTGATACTGCTTGATTGGGCACCAGGAGACTGTGGGGGGGTTGCGAGAATAGCGAAACGCGGGCCGAGATAAAGCCCGTGCAGTTAACATATGTCGGGAGGGGTCCGAGTGGAGGGCTATTGTAGCACCCAGGGGAGAGAGAAAGCGGCGCGACTGAAGGGGTTGTGTGTCACTGGGGACTGAGGGGGGTGTGTGGGGGGCTAAGCTCCCGGCTCGAGGGGGTGCGTTGTGAATCAGTTTGGAGAGCTGACGAGAAGGGCTGAGCATCGGGGACAGCAAAAAATGACTTCCCGATGGCGTGGACGAGAGCACGACCAACAAAATTGATGTCTTGTTCACTGATATTTTTATGAAAGGGGAACGGATTATTTTATACAATGTACACTTGTTTGGAAAAAAATTTATTAATATACGTTAGCAGTTGTTCATCCGTACAACAGTTATCCTGGAGAAACTAATATAGTAATTAAAATTTATTCTATAATATTTAAGTCAGTTTGAATGATTTCCAGGTATACTAAACCAAAACTGGTTACCTTTACCTTAAAGTGACTTATAGTGTACAAAATTTACTTAATTTACCTACAGTTACACTTACGTAAAAATATTATTCCAAAAAATATAATTTTACAAATATTCCAAAGAGGATTACGCTTTATATTTATTAATTTTATATTAAAATTAATTCTGAGCTTCTTTGCCATATTCGATGATGTAATTAAGATAACTTAAAGATAAAAAAACTAATATTTTTTTAAATTTCATATAACTTAATATTTTGGTGTGAGTGAAACATATTGTACCTGAATAAGAAAACCAATTAACTAACTACAAAGTAATTTTTTAAGATTTGCTTTACTTCAGGTATTACGTTTATGGAGCAAAAGAGAAGACTTTGGGGTCAACATTTCGAGTGTTTAAAATATCAAATAATATCCTACTTAAACATTTCGACAACTGAAACGAACACGGAAGTTTATACAAAACTGATTTTATTTGTATCTACCGTCTATGTGCTGGAAACTCCTGTTTGCGAAGGAAATATTTAGTAAAGTCAGCATAAGTGAGAAACGTTTCAAGGTTTCAGGTGTCAAATTCTCCTATGGTAATTTGTTTCTATATAGTTCCCGGGTCCGCATCTACACACTCTTATATTGCCTATTCAAGCGGGCACTCTAAACATATTCTTACAAACTATTTTGCAAGGCATAAAAATCATTTCTTCGAGTTTTTATTTTGTGTACAGCAACACAATTTTGCTTTAATTCAAAGAGAAGATTAGAGGAACACATGTAGATTGTTAGTGCTCGGCGTCGTCTGCTGTGACACCGTGTCGCTTGTCTGCTTCACTGGCGTTCCTACGTGCTTGCCCGCACACAAGTACCACATCCGTGTGCTGCGACGGACTGTGCC